>JAZGTJ010009794.1:0-18905 GCA_036877575.1 Botia almorhae
AAAAAAAAAAGAGGGCTAGGATTAAGGGGGACATTTGTGCTCTTGAGAAATGAAAAAATAAATTGTGTTGATTGCTTTTGGGGATGTTAGAAATCAAATAAATATTAAGTTACCTTGTTAAACACCATTATCTGGTGAGGTTAATTTATAGCAGTTAAAGTTAAGGACTGTGTTGCTGGACACTTATTTATTTTTTAGTTTAACATTGTTTCTTCTCATTGATTTATGTTAATTTTTTTTCCATGGATTACGTTAATCCATTTCTAAGGAGTTCTCAATTATTTTATGAAACCTGTTACTGTGCAAGCGTTATTTAAATAAATTTAAATCATATTCTACACGACAAAGCTTGTCATTTATTGTAGTAGAAATATTTTGTATTTTATATTTTGTTTTCTTATTTAACATGTATACATATACATTTAGGCATTTGGCAGACGCTTTTATCCGAAGCGACTTACATTGCATTATACTACACATTGATCACTATACATTGAGTATGTGCAATCCCTGGGATTGAACCCATGACCTTGGCGTTGTTAACGCCATGCTCTAACCACTGAGCTACAGGAAAGCATTTCCTGAAACATTAAGTCATGAATATTTACTTAAAGTCATGGAAAAGTCATGGAATTTTACTGGTAAAAATGTGTATGAACCCTGTAACTACATATAATGAAAAAAAACAAAAAACAAACAGGACGATTGAATATAAAATATGTATAACGGAATACAGAATCGATACAGGTGTTACAACTCTGCAACATTTTGTCAGTTAACATGATAATGACGGGTATCATATTAAGCAAGATGTGCCATTCTGGCTTACGTGGAGATGTAAATAGATAATGGGTCATTACATGGAGACATAAATAGATACTTTGAAGTTTAATAGAGGTCCATCACATCCAGGTTATGGCTGTTATCATAAATTGGCATGAGGACAAGCATCTAGCTAAATCAGAACAGGGATAAGGGTCTGGTCTTATAATCATCTGGTCTGGGTAAAGTCTAGATCCGGGTGAGTACAGGACTTTGGGGAAATGAAAGACTACTTCGAGTAGAGCCATCTCTACTGTTCTTGGAAAGTCTCCCTGGTTCCGGTTTCCCCAATTAATGCAGGCTAACAATCCCTTTAGGTATTTGAGTCCTAAAACCATAGGACTATATGTAGGATAGATTAAAGAGATGGGTATGTAATCTGTATTTAAACTGACAGAGTGTATCTGCCTCCTGGACAACACTGGGAAGACTGTTCCAGTTTGGGTGCTAAGTATGAGAAGGATCTACCATACCTAAAATTCAAGGTATTACCAACTGGCTGAAATTTTGAAGTCGCAGTTAACATGAAGGATGTAATGAGGAATGGGCTTGCTCAGGTACTAAAGAGCTCAACTATTCAAGGCCTTGTAGGCAATTAACAGACTTCTCATTGTCTTAGAAATTAGCTACCGTGTCGGCAGGTGCAGGGATGAAACGCCGTGGAAGACCTAAGAAAGTGGTGAGTAACTGGTTTGTGTTCTGTGTAGTCCACTGCTTAAAATAATTTCTTCAGTGTGGCTTTAAGGAACCAATGAAACCACAGGGATGAAACCTGTAATCTTTATTCTGCTAAGTCAAGTCAGATTGGCATGTAATCAAGCAGAATCTGTTGCTGGCCGTTTCCTCGACAGCTCATACTGTAGTCACCGTCCCTGCATACCTCTTAAATGAGGCAAGATTCTGGCACCAAAATTTAGTTTTCCTCATTTAAACATGTCCACAGAAATCCAGTGTGTTAAGTCATTAAAAGCCACCACATCGAGTCACACTTCTGCTCAAATCAACAGAACGCTTCTTTATCATTCTTCATCATTGAAGCTCAGTTAAAGAACATTTGGATGCCTCTGATTTGAGTTTGCAGGGGTTTATATGTAAGTGTAAAGGACATAGAGAAGTGTGTCCCATACTTTCTGGCAGAATGTGTGTCCATAGAGCTGCACAATAATGGTTAAAATTATAAGTTTATTCATGATTATTCTGTTAGTTTAGACCCATTTTATTTCACTTCAGCGTGTTTATTGCACTTTAAAGCCAATGTTGAATATAAGTATTTGTATTTAAATTTCTGATGTTAATGTTTAATTCTGGTGAAAATAAAAGTGGGCTCTTTCACATGCCAAATGTTAATAACAAATTAATTAACCTTAATGTGATAAACAAAATGATTCAATTGTGAATGTACAAATCCTGCTATGTATGAATGCATATTGCTTAGTGTTTTGAGCACATTTAAAGTGATCAGTAATCTGTGAGTGCCCAAAACAGAAATACACAGATGTTTTGTGCTTTGCTATTAGCACATTTATATGGCAACAATTATGCGTAATTGTGGGAGACAGAAATTATGGTAATTAAAATATGATTAATTATGCAGCCTTAGATTTCCATGCATTTCTTTTAATTTTGAAATTGAGTAAATGCAAATGTCTGTTATTTTCTTTGTTTTAGATTCTCAGTGACCACTGGTAACTGTCTGCCATTTCATTTATAATGTAAAAAATGCAGTGTATCATGTATGGATTTTTGCACACTGTAATGCAAATGATTTGATTGTTGTGCCTCTGTTCCAGGAGGAGGAACAGCCATCCAAGTCCTCTGAAGAAGAGGAGGAGGAGGAACAGTAACTAGCAACTGATGCTACCTCACAATCCAATGTTATTTCTTCTTGTTGACCAGAGCTGGACTGAATCCCCTCATCCTCTTACCACCCTAGTGCCATCTTCCAATTCACCTTTATGCTCTTTAGCACCCCTAGTGTCAGGGAGACCTGCACACTTCACGCGCCTTCTCTGTATAACACCACTGGAAAAGACTCAATACTGTACATCTATTCATGGATGCATGCATGCATGCACATGTATGCGTGTGTGTATGTATATGTCTTGCACTCAGTGGGTATATGGTCGAAAGTGTCTTTCATTATACTGGAAAAAGATGTGCTCTTGACTTGAAACGTGATTGCTGAATACTGAGGCTTTTTCTTTCCATAAATGACAGTTTCAGGCCTTGAATTCCAGCTTATTTTTACCAGTCTAAATCTAAGATGTGGTAGGTTGTGTGAAATTAATGTAATTTTGTACTGGACAAAGGTGAATTGACCTACTTGTTTGTTTTTATTTAGATGTGCGTGTGTGGTAACTCAATGTCTCTGATCGTTTTTAGCTACTCTGTGACTCAAGCTAAAAATAAAATCAAGCATACTTGTGAGCATAACCTAAAGGACTTTACATATCATTAAATGTCAAATTTCATGTAACCCTCCCCCTTTTTCTTAAAATACAAACTCCTGACGACTTTTTATGATTTCTTAATTGATGGATTAACTAGCATGCCGTTATGTATGTAGTCAGTTTTCCCGTGCTTGGTCCCGTCTGTTTCAGCTTAATGGACATGCTAGGACAGCTTGTATGGCCATGTTTAGAATGTTCTTAACAATAAGTTTAATAAGTTTTTTTTAATGTAGAAAATGTCTTAAACCACTAGTAACCAAGCAAACTAGTTTTTGTTTTAAACTCATCATTTATAATCGGACACTGTGGATGTGCTTTATAATTTATGTAGGTCCCAAATTAGAGTTATAAAATGACAAGGTTTAAGATTATGCTAGATTATTCCATTTGGTCTGGATTTCCTTTTGAAACTTCCCAGCCACAGCTGTCCTGTTTAAGTCCACTCAGACCGCTTTGATAGTTAGCAAGAAGCGTTGACTTTTCTTTTTGTTCATGCTTGTATTTTTAAAGTGTTAAATTTCATTTTAGGGGATGCTAATTGGTCCAGTGTCTGTGTGTTCTCGGAACTTAATGCTGCTACAAACATGGTTAATTAAACCCGTAATACTGCAACCAGGTCAGTTCTACTCTGGACTTGACTGTCACCTTCATACCTCACTTCAGCCTATGATGAATTACTCTTATCTGACGATGTTTAGCTGCTGTTATTGCAGCCTTTGGTAAACATATTTCTTTCCAAGTACAGTGTCTGATCTATTCATAGCAGTTGTAGTATCATTTTCAGTTCTGTTTTTTTTAACTGAATTTGCTTACTGCTTTGTGCGCATCGAACAGAAACTTGTTTGTTTTTTAAAACATCTGGACACAGCACAGGAGTTAACTGCATTGAGTCAGAGAGATGCAAAATGTTCCCATGTTCACAGATATAGGTTCTGTTTGTTTTGTTTAGTGTGTTTGGCATACATATTTGTTCTGTACACTGAATTGATTTTTTTGTGTCTTGGACAAAATGTTGTTGCACCTAAAGATTGGGGTTGTTTTTTTACATTGTAGTTGCTTAGTTCTAAGCACACATAGAGTAAATCATTATGGTACTGTGGCTTAATTTTTTTATTTAATTTTTTTTAACCTAAGCCCTTGATACTGATGTATTGTTTTAAATGTGCACAAAATTGGCTTGGAATCAGTCTTTTCAATGTATACACTCTCCATTTTTTATGGTGGACTGCAGGAATTTATATTAAAACAGGTAATAAAGTTAAGGATTCGTACATATTTGTTTGTTGTTTTTGGCAAACTATTGCTTAGAAAAAGGGAATTAGTACAATTTGTCACACAGTAATACATAATGGGTCCTAAGCACTAATTATGGGAAATTTAATGTCCTGTAGACACAAAGCTGATGGTTGTCCAGTGTTGAGCAGTCAGTCAGATTTTGAGGTTGTGTTCTATACCATTAGCTCTAGTCAGTACTTATCAGTGAATGTTTGATCAGCTCAGCTTGTGAATGCACTGCTTTGTGTATGTAGTTTTAGCTTTCTGTTTTCCTTTTTAGAATGATGAATATAGACTACTGCCACCTACTGGTGTATGGGTTATTTTCCTCATGCAGAATGTACGTGCTTGTTGGCTGTTGACTAATGTCTATGCAGTGTTCAAACGTAACTTTATGGTGCGAAACAAAATGACACCACGGTCAGTTTTGTCATTGTTAGGAATGTGCTAATGAGGACACTTTCTCACCAAATAATAAACTTTACACTGGTGTTACAGATTGCACCACTCATTTTACAAAAGAGATATTTGTCAATGACACTTGGAATCTGTAGAACTTAATTTGATCTTTAATGCTGGATCTTTTTCTTGCAACAAAATGAATGATCATGAGACACGCAAGTATCAGATAGATTTAAGTTACAAATATGCACGTCAAAACGTTTCTAGTTAAGCTCAACTTGAACCATTTCATCAGCTAGAACTTCAATCTCCTTTAATCACGATTTGCAAAGTCAAAGAAATTCATTGTTCAAATGAAGTAAAAAGTCCTGTTTAAATCTGGATCAATTTAAATCAATTCAAATGGTTTTCTCTTTAAATAAAACTACGATAGTTAAGATAACATTTGAGTAACTATGAAGTTAATAAAAGCCTCACTTTTACCAACTGCTTTTTCCCAAAGGTTTTGGCTCTTGTTAATTACAAGGTAATTCCACATTTGCACACACAGGTAGCTCATCCTACCATGAGCAAGTCATTTAGTAGAGCTCTAAACAAAGTGAAATGAACTAAATTACCTAGATGGATCACTTGCACTTATATTCAATTCAATTTTATTTATATAGAGCATTTTACAATGTTACATTGCTTCAAAGCAGCTTTACATAAAGAAACAAAGAATAATAATAAAACAGAACAAATTAGTGTAGAATACATACATAAAATATATACAATAAAATATTAGATATTTACAATTTACAAAGACCTAGGCTAAGTTAGACGTCAGCAGTCTCCCAGCAAGCAAGCCGACAGGGCGACAGTGGCAAGGAACCAAAACTCCAATGATATATAGATGGAGAAAACAAAAACTTGGGAGAAGCCAGGCTCGACCAGGAGGGCCAGTTCTCCTCTGGCACATTTAAAGCTGCAATTTGTAACTGTCTTGGATACGAACAGATTATAAAGGAAAACAGTAATGTTAATAGCAGGCAATTTAACCATTTTATGCTTTGGTTGTAGGAATTGTAGACATATGGGTAACACTTTCTATGAAGCCTGTATTTATAATGCATTATAAGGACATTCTTAATGCATTATAATGCATGCATAATGCCTTATAAACAGCATTATAATATGTTATGTAATTTTATAAATAATCATAGCAACAGTTACGATGCACTATAATACTTATCTATTTGTGATTATAACTTTTATGAGTACAATGCATTATAACACAGATAAGGCCTGTATTTATAATGCATTATAGAGGCATTCTTAATGAATTATAATGCATGCATAATGCCTTATAAATAACATTATAATATGTTATATCATTTTATAAATAATCATAACCACAGTTACAATACTTTATAATACTTACCCTTTTGTGCTTATAACTTTGATGAGAACAATGCATTATAACACCAGATGAAGCCTGCATTTATAATCTTTCATACTGGTATTATTAATGTATTATAGTGCACACGTAATGCCTTATAAACACCATTATGATGTGTTGTATCATCTAATTAATAATCATAAAACAATTACAATGCATTATAATACTTACCTATTTGTGCTTATAACTTTTATGAGTACAATGCATTATAACACCAGATGATGCCTGCATTTACAATGCATTATAAGGGTGTTCTTAATGTATTATAATGCATGCATAATGCCTTATAAACAACATTATAATGTGTTGTGATGATTTATAACACAATGAACAGCTTATCTACTTAAGATATAATGGATTATCCTGTAGTTTCATGTTTTACCTTCTTGACATTGTTTACTTCAGATCTGCACAGTATCATACATCTTATGAGTGGTCTTTAACTGCCTAAAGTAAAGTAATGAAAACAAAGACTTCTTTTAAACGTCTTAAAAGCTTTATAATGTGGTATTAATATTTATAAGTGGTCTTTGTCTGCTTTAAGTAAAGTGACAAAAAATAACTCTTCATTTTAAACTGCCATAATGTATCATGAAGTAATTATAAGAAGGTAACATCAAAGTTATGTGGAAAAATACAACGAAACAATATATTCCCAATGCAAATAATTTTTTAATAATTAAAACTGCAAAATTACAAGGTTTTACCATATACATTTAATTATCTAGTATAAAGACTTTTAAACAGTTTGAGGTGCACAAAAATATGGTTCTTTACAGTCTGGTTAACCACATTCATGTAAATTGTATTTTGTCATGTATAAGGCGGCCAAGAATGTGTGAGGGATGGTTCCTGGCAAGCCAGTATTCCCATTCAATGACCTTGAGGTGCTCTTTTAAAAGTTTAGTTGTCCTGTTGCCACGGTGGCGCCATATATCCATTTTGTACGTCTTCCATGCACGTTTTAAATGTTGTTCTAATGTATGGGCTCTGGTTACTGGATCAACAAAATTCTTCTTGTGGCACACAAGATTAAACGAGTCGAATTAAACGCAAAATTTACTGCACTAATCTGGACAATTTAACTAATCCACAAACTATGGGCGCGAACTCACTCCAAATCCATTAAAAAAGAATCGGCTCTCCGTTTCGGAATCATAAGACCAGTCCAAAAGATGATGAATCGACTCTTGCTCTGAAAGCATGATGGAATTAGAGTCGATTTGGAATCGAACACTCCTAATCCCGGGAAGAATGACGCATGTGCGTCGAAAGCTACGCGTTGTATTTCCGGCTGGTAACCGTCCTACTCTATGAGACGAATCTGACGAATTCATCAAACATCGTGACCAATTAAGTGAGTTTCTTTGAACACAATAGTATTGTAGATAAGCACCCTAATGACAAGTAAATGTTAAATGTTAGCAATAACGTATTTGTAGAGATTACTTAATAGGCCTGTTAAAAAATTAGCACTACCTTATACCAGATACCTTGACGCTCTAGAAGCCTTCAAGAAGGAGAAATCCATGAAAGCTACATTTGATGCTATTGGAGTGGACAGAAACACAATTGCAAGAACTGCAATTGTTGCAGAGCTGCACCTTGCCGCACCTGATGTTTTCAAGTCCATGGGCCAGTGTAACGATAAAACAGAGACACTGAGCACATTTATTGGTAGATGTCGTTCTGCACTGATCACAGAAATTAATTAAAAAATTACTCAAATGAATGCAGATGGAGAGCTATTGCTTATTGCTTGATTTATTTGTTTCTTTTGTTTATTTTGTGACCCCAGGAGGTTAAACTGTTCTGTTGTGTAGAAATAGACAGATTTTGATACCTATCTTATATCTTAAATTCCCTTTAATTTTCTCCTAATTTTGTGGTTTCTTTAGGAGATGTAAACAGTGCTGTCTGAGTTATGTAATTAGAGTGGCCTGTTTCTTTGTTTGGTTTCACTTGCCGTTCCAGCAAACACCATGGTTTCACTCATGTTTTTTGCTTTGCTAAGCATTTTGTGACTTAGCATTTTGTGCATTAAATATAAGTATTATAATGCATTGTAACTGTTTTTATGATTATTTATCAGCTGATACAACACAATGTTCTTTATAAGGCATTATGCATGCATTACAACACATTAAGAACGCCCTTATAATGCATTGTAAATGCAGGCTTCATCTGGTGTTATAATGCATTGTACTCATTAAAGTACAAATAGGTAAGTATTATAGTGCCCTTCAAACTGTTACTATGATTATTTATAAGATGATATAACATATTATAATGTTGTTTACAAGGTATTATGCATGCATTATAATTCATTAAGAATACCCTTATAATGCATTTTAAATACAGGCCTTATCTGTTATAATGCATTGTACTCATCAAAGTTATAAGCACAAATAGATAAGTATTATAGTGCATCGTAACTGTTGCTATAATTATTTATAAAATTATATAACATATTATAATGCTGTTTATAAGGCATTATGCATGCATTATAATGCATTAAGAATGTCCTTATAATGCATTATAAATACAGGCTTCCTAGAAAGTGTTACCGAATGGGTAGTATAGTTTTATGTGCCTTGTATTATTCCCCACGCTCTGACTTCTCACATAATAACGTAATTTACTCTCAACTTACTGTTTCATGCCTGTTTATTTAGTAAGTTGCTGTGTAATAAGCAGGGTATTGCAGTCAGATGTTCATTATCACAAAATAAATCCATAGTTGGCAATAATGACCAGTTGATCTCCTACTTACCTTTCAAAATTCAAGTGTGATCTTCCTGTTTCCTCTTGTGTTTTTATTTTTCCTCTCCACCTGCTCTACTTGCTCTTCTTACACATAATTTTCAGATTAGCAGGACTAGATAGTGGTCCCTACAATGGACTGAAACAACCATGCCTGGCTTTAACCATCCATTCAGTTGCTGGTGGCTAGCCAGCCACATTGCTTGACTGATTTCCCTGCTACACTCTTTTCGCTGTGCCTGTTATGGCCTGTTCCAGGACAGTGACCGACTTCCGAAGTCTTTCTTGGTTTGTCTTGATTTCTCTAAAGAAAGTGATATGCTGTGCTTTGGTCTAGACACTGGGTGATCACAAGTTTCCAGAAGTTCCACAAAAATCTAATAGAATATAATGAACACCAAATAATAATAATACAAATAGTATTAATTTTTATTTTTATTTCACACAATCCCACTTTTATTAATGACAACAATATCTTAAAGAAAATGGCATTTAAAAACTGAAACAGCTTTTAACATACATACATACAATTTCAAACATTTTCACATGCAACACATTTATAAAATAATTAGAAACAGTAACTAAACCAGGAGATGACTTGGGCTTTGAGATGAAATTAAGGTGGGCAGTACTTGCCAGTGGAAACCTGTAGCAGCTTAACAGTGTCATAATTGCTTTCCTGTTTTATACAGTATTTTATTTAAAAAATCATGAAATATTTTTTTGATAATGGAGCAACACCTTTGTACCATTTACCAAAACTTAGTATATTAACTTAAAATAGGCTTAAAACTAAGAAATAGGAAACAAAATGCCCTGCTGGATATTGACAATTTGTACAACCTCAGTTGTACTGATCAAACCTCAGTGTCACTGATCAAAAAAGGTTACTAATCATCACCCTCCTTTCCCGTGGGGTCTGTTTTGTTCATGCAGTCTTTGAGACTATCCTTCAGCTGGACAAGCTGCCCCGAGAAGCTGACCAGCGTCCCATTGATGTGAGCCAGGAAGGTGTCTGAATGTCCCTCTAGTTCCCTACGGATTCTTTCAAGGTCATCAGCTAGCTCTCGAAGGCTTCCACACTGTCCTTCAACCTGAGTGATTCGAACTTCCACCCCCATCACTTCTTGTTGCATTCCTAGTGTTGTGGTACGACACCCTTTTAGCTCCCCAACTAACCTCCGTCGTAAGCTTTGAAGTTCTGATTTCAGTTGGATCAGTCGCCTTTCCCCAGCCCCAAGCATAGATGCTTGGTGCTTCACTATATCTGAGATGCCCTGCACCTTTGTTACCAGGCTGTTTTCTTGTTCCTGCCAGGTGGAATTCACCTGGCCAACCTCTTGGGAAAACAATTTCACAAAATCATGTAGCAGAGTTAATTGACAGAGTTAATATTGATTTTCAAAAGCATAATCTCACCCTCGATGGAGCGTTCTATGTCATCCTGGGACAGTTGTGTTAGGAGGCCTAGCAAGGTGCTGTTGAGGTGATCCAGCTTTTTATCGAGTGTACATCCAGGCGGTTCATCATCATCATCTCTGTTTTTTTACAGTCCTCCACCTTGGTCTGGATGAGAGCTGTTTCAGGACTTTAACTGGGTGAACATGCAGCGGTGCAGAAAAGCTCAAGTACAGACATCTGCTTTTGTATTCCATCCAAATCTGCTTTCACCCTCCTTCGAACATTGTCAATCTCTGTCTCTAATGCTGGCACCACTTGCCCCTCTAGCAGTGTAGGAGCCATGGCATTGCTTATCTCCTCTACTGCTACAAACAGACGTTGCTCCAGTGTCTTTAGCTTATCATCTAACAAGATTTTAAACCCATCCAGGGAGCTGAATCCTTCATGGTCTGCATGTTCAAAGGTATTAATTCTGCCTTCTATGTCCACCAGACGGTTTTCCAGTAGGGTCTCGATGTGGAGTGTTTAGTCAGGTCTATTTGTAGCTGCCTCCAGGACAAAGTCAAACCTGTAACGGACTCTTCCAAAAGGAACATCCGCTGTCTTAGGCTGTTTATCTTGCTACAGCAGTTCTCAGACATTGTCAGACCATGGATTTTTGCCTGCAGCGCACAGAGTTGCTGTTTAAACTGTTCTTGTCCTGTTAGATGCTCCGTATGACACTGCTGCTGGGCCTAGGATGGGACACAAAAGAAACATTACTTCCCATTGATTTGCAATGGGTCAGGTAAATTTTGACAAAATACATTAATCATACCTCACACTCAAATTCACCTCACACCATTTGCTTTAAAGTCAAGTTATATCTGAATAAAGCCCTCGCATTGTTTGTCTGCAGATAACACTTGTTTTTTATAACACTGCAGATCTAATGCAATGATATTATGCAGTGTCCAAATAATTTTTCTCACTGTACTGTGAAACTGTTAATTTAATTCCTAAAATGTATCTATATTAGTCCATGTGGGATTCATACAGTATGCATTGTCTTATAGTTTTAGAGACTGAAAATTTAAATCAGAACAATTATAAAGTCGACTTATTCAAGGTATTATTCTGGTCTGAAATTAAGTGAAAAAACCCACCTGACCAATTCTCCTATCAAAGTGGTTCTGCAAGCCTGTCAATCTCTTCTCAAAGCCATCAAGAACTTCTGCTCTTATTCCTGCCAGCCTGGTGTCCAGAAGTTGTTTCAGATGCCACTGATCTTCAGGGATGGGTTTCCTTCTGCCACCATCCATCAGCCTCTTAAGCTGGCCATCATGTCCCATCACCATTCCATGGATCTCATCCATTATGTCACTCTTAACCTTCAGCTCATCTTTGACTTCCATCACCCTCCCCACCAGCTCTCCAAAACCAGGAAGGTTTTCATCACCATCTAAGCTCTTCTGTGGTCCCTCTGGAATTAGTCCGAAACCTATAGAGGTATCCAATGTATGAGTAGCCTTTTTGAGAAAAGGAAACCAGCATCTTCTTCGTGTCTTTACGAAGAAAGACATGAAGACGCTCTTCCATACTTGTCACCATTCCATTCAAAGTGTCAAGGTTTTGAGACAGTCTACGAAGGCTTTCTTCAATGCGTTCCAGGCGCTCACCAGAAACACCCATGTTGGGACCTTAAAGGGAGTAGTATCTTTTAAAAACTAAATTTAGAATATGAAGGTGTAGATGATTGAGTTAGGATTAATTGCATTGTGATACTAATTACTAATTAAGTAATTACAGTCCTTGCAAGTAGACAATACTCTACTGATTTTGGTCTGGATTTGTTGTAAACGTCTATTAAAATATACCAATGTTAAATTTGCCCAAATGACTCAATATACAGAGGATTTTCAAACTTTGTTTTGCAGATAATTTCACTTTAAGCATGCTATGAATGACACAAGGGTTGGGGTAAAATGTAATCATGTAAGATGGCGGCTTAGAAGCGGTAGTGTTTTCAGAGGCTCTTGCGCCACTCATTTGTTTTCTATCCCTTACCCGTAAATGGAGAACGCAAGCCATCAATTTTGGTCACAAAAGAAAACTGCTAAGAAAACAGTTTTTTCCAGTTTAAGAAAACTGGAAAAAAGGATCCGATAGTGGATGCAGCGGCCGTTGAACCTGAGCACAGCTCAGGTGACACTAGTGAACCCAAACTTAGCCCGGCGCTTCCTAAAGCACTTGAAATCATGACGGAGAAAATTTCCAGCGCAATAGATGAGAAACTGGGTCCACTAGCTGAAACTGTGTATAATCACACTCAACAATTACAGAGCGCAACGAACCGGCTAGGCGAGGCGGAACAGAGAATTATGGCGGCGGAGACATCTTCGGAGGATGCGCAAACCCGCGCACTTAATCTCGAAAAACAAGTCGCTATGCTAAATAAACACGTAGACGATCTGAAAAACAGAGGCCGGCGTAAAAACATTCGAATTCTAGGCCTTTGTGAAGAGGTGGAGGGTACTGATGCTGTTGCCTTTCTTCAAACGTGGATTCCCAAATTCCTACACTTGCAGGCTAAGAACGGTCGTATCAAGATTGAGAGGGCGCATCGCACGTTAGCTCCAAAACCGGGTGCTAAGGACAGACCGCGGCCGCTAACCGTTTGGTTCCATAACTACGGGGACAAGCCGAAGGTCCTCGACGCCAGCAGGAGGCTCTCGGGGGATGGAGATCTGCGGTACAATGACAACAAGGTGTCATTTTATCAGGATTTCTCTGCTTCAGTGATACGGAGGCGTAAGGAATTCAATGCTGTTAAACAGCGACTTCGAGAAATGGGCGCTCGCTATGTGATGCTGTATCCACCCAAGCTAAGAGTGTCTATTGGAAATACTTCCAAAGTCTTCGTAACGGTGGCTGCAGTTTCACAGTATGTGGATAAGAATGCAGCGAGCTCTAATACCTGAACTTCGGGCTGCCGTATGAGGGACAGGTGCTGAACTATTCGTTTTCACATATTGTATGCCTGTTCTTTTATAGTTATACGAGTCAAGGCTTGAGTACTTTTTGTTTTATTATTCTTGTTCCTTTATACTGACTGAGGAGGGTCAATATAATAAATTTGCATTTTGAGTGGGTGGCTTTCAATTGACTTTTTTTGGTTGACCTCTTCTGAGCCACTGTACTGGCAGTACAGTGAATGGTTAACTTGTTGGACTACGAGGTGAGGATTTGTCCCCTAAGAGATAAGGGGAACTGTCCCCCATTTTGTTTTTTCCTTTTTTCTATTTCTTTATTATTCTCCTATCCTATTATTATTTTCTTTCATTTTCTTTTCCCCCATGTTGCCAGTTTGGCTTGTTCTGATGTGTTTTTGTTCAATTATACACCTTGAGAAACACATGGCTGCTTTCTGAATTCAATAACAGGGCAATGATCATAAAGGTGCTGGACAGGGGGAAAGCACTACCTGTTTCACTCTTCATTTGGTGTACGCTATGGCGGTCAGTAACTTAAGATTTTGTACCTGGAACGTAAGGGGTTTACATAGGCAAATAAAGGTACGGAAAGTTTTTACACATCTCTGTAAGGAAAATATAGATATTGCTATGCTACAAGAAACTCACCTGAGTGATAGCGAACATTTGAACCTAAAACATAAGTGGATTGGTCACGTTCATTTCTCATCTTTTACAAAAAGTAGCAGAGGGGTAGCTATTATAATTAATAAAAAGATACCTTTTAGAGTTACAGAGAATATCAAATATAAATTTGGAAGATATACTATTATTAAGGGAATTCTAAATGGAGAAGAGTTTTTACTTTTAAATTTATATTGTCCCCCGAATTACTCTTCAGAATTTCTTGTAAAAGTTTTTTTTGATTTTAAAGAGAATGTGTCTGGATTGGCTATTATCAGAGGGGACTTTAACTGTTTATTTGATTCTTTATTGGATAGTTTCCCCCCCAGAAAGTCTCTTGTCACTAAACAATCTAAAGCTCTTTCTGCACTTTGTAAGAAACTAGGATATATAGATGTTTGGCGTACTTTTAATCCTTCTCAAAAGAAATTCACTTTTTTCTCTAACCCTCATAATTGTCACTCTAGGATTGATTACTTTTTTGTTCCCAAGGCTATGATGCAAACAATTTCTAACAGTTACATAGGAGATATCATTATTTCTGATCATGCTACAGTAGTACTAGATGTTTGTGTGAAGGGGTTCGTAAGATCAGCTTCAATGGAGATTCAATACTCTGTTACTTAGAGACGATAAATTCCTCTCACATTTTAATTCAGAGTTTAGGATATTCCTTTCTATTAATTCAGCATCCACAAATAATCCCTCACTTCTTTGGGAGACTTGTAAAGCATACATCAGAGGCCTCTCTATTTCATATCTCACTCCTAAAAAAAAGAAACAATCAGAAAAACAAAAATACCTAGAGTCAGCCTTAAATAATGCCACTGATAGCTATCTGAACGATTCCTTACCTACTTTCTTAGAAAAAATAAATATAATACGGAAATCTTTAAACTCATTGCTAACTCAACAGTCTTACTCAAATGTTCTATTCTCAAAGCAGAGATTGTACGAATGGGGTAATAAATACTTAGCCCACTTGACAAAATCCAAACTGGATTCACAATTCATTACTTCTATATCTATATCTTAACGGAGTGCAATCTTTTGACTCTTATATTATAAATAATACTTTTAAACAATTCTATTCTATGCTATATAAATATAATTATTTTTTTTAAAGACGTAATTCTATGGTATTATTCTTTGATCGTTTGACTTTTCCTGTTGTCTCTGAGGATCAAAGGGAACTTTTTAATGCTCCTATCACAAAAGAAAAAGATAGGACTGCACTCCATAGTTTAAAATCTGGTAAATCACCTGGGCCAGATGGCCTTCCATGCGAATTGTATAAAGAATTTAAGCTTGTTTTGTTAGACCCTCTCTTAGCCATGCTTAATCATTCATTTCTGACTGATAGTCTGCCCTCTTCACTTCGTGAAGCAAATATTTTACTGATATTAAAAAAAAAGGATCCAGAAGATTGCAGTTCTTATAGGCCCATCGCATTACTAAACTCTGATTTAAAAATGTTATCTAAAATTTTAGCACTAAGGTTGGAGAAGGTTTTACCCCTTATTATTAATGAAGATCAGACAGGGTTTATTAAAGGTAGAAGTTCCGCTTACAATGTTAGGCAGTTACTAAATATTATTGAGCTTTGACATAACTTAAGTTTTAATTCTCTTATTTTGTCTCTGGATGCAGAGAAAGCTTTTGACTCTGTTGAGTGGCCTTATTTATTTTACACCTTGGAAAAATTGGTCTCTGAGAAAACTTTATAAAGTGGGTGCGAATACTCTATACAGATCTAGGTATATGTAGGATGGGTGACTTGTTTGAGGAAGGATCTCTAATGTCTTTTGATAATTTAGTTTCGAGATATAATGTACCTAGACAGCACTTCTAAACTTACACAAATACTACACTTATCTCTAAACACTCCTTTTCAGTTATTGAGGAAATCCTTCGGAACCCCCCATCACACAAGGTGATCTCCCGTTTCTATAAAGCTCTATGCTACTATGGTGCAGATAACACTTCATTTTTTTTTTGTTAAACTTACTCCGCTCAATTTTGTTCCTTGTTCCACCACATGGTGAGTAAATACGACAAATGTATGATTTTTGGGTAAATTGGTCCTTTACAATAAAACATGTACTGGTTGTCATTACAACGGCAAAGAGGCTTTGAAGCTGCATTTAATTTATGCTGAACTAACACCTAAAAACTAAACTAAATTGATAATATATTTTGCTACTTTGAAATCACTGCTATTTCCTTCTTATATAGGGCAAATCTAATTAGTTTCTTTTTGGTACATTAAGAGTTTGTGCACAATGTGTGTTAGATTTACCATAACTTGTCTTTCGAGTTTCAGAAGATAGGTATACACTAGGGATAGGTTTGTTGTCAGAGTGCTCTCCAGGGAAGAGGAAAGGTTTACCAGGCTCCAGTCCTGACACAGGAATGAGTCGGGGATTGGTGATTATTTTAGGGTGACTTCTAGGGGAACCCTTTATTCTGGGCGGCAGGAGAGAGCCTTTGAAAGTGGGTAACATGGTGTCAGAGACAGAGGTCGGCCTGTCAGTGCAGTTCTCTCCAGAGTAACCTGGGCAACAACGCCACTTTAATTCAGTGATGGTTTTGTGACCAATATTATACTGTGGTTTGATAAGTTTCCGATACCTGCAGAGTGAAACACTTTGTGAAACACCTCTGTCACAAAGAGGATGCACTACACATTGTCTGTGTAATCTCTGGTTTCCCATCATCTATCCATTACAATTTACTTATTATGAAGAACATCCACCTGGAGTAAACTGAAGTATTTTATCAATGTCACAATATACTTGAATAAATCTGAGTCAGTTAGGAATAGAAGAACAGTCAGTTCATTTAATATATTGATAACTGTCCAGTCAAATGACTAAATGTCTCAAAACAAGTATATAGCTTCTTAGTAGACTGTTTTTATACATTGCTCTCTCTTAAAGAAACAAGTCTTCATATGGAATAACAGGTTATTCTGATGCATATTCATTTCTTAAAATAATTTAACTTAAAATTGACAGTTGCTGTTTACCAGGCCTAAACGTATACTCTACACAACAATCATAACTGGGGACATAAAGATAATCAATACATGTGAATTCATGCATCATTTTAGTTTTAAAATGGTTCCTTTCTGTGTTCACCCACATTCTTTGTTTGTAATATTTGTTTATATAATTTGCCTCTGAACAGAATCACTTGACAATGAACAGTATTCTAACTTTTACCAAAAGAGGGCTCAAGGACATGATCTAATATTTGTTATTCAGACCAAAATATGACTTTAAACATATTTTAAACAAGTTAAAATATAGCCTGTATGAAACATTACCTGCATTTTTAAGTTTATGTCATTTATGTTACGTTTTGACAGGACATTTCTGTCCCCATATGCACCTGGTACTGTACTCGGGTCTGAAGTAGGTAGCCACTCCATCCTGCGTCACACATGTAACATTTTTTTGAACAATATAGGCACAGATATTCCTGTTACAAGGAAAGAAACACAAAGAATTAATAACTTATAAAGTCAAAGCAAAGACGGGGGAAGAATAATATGGGGGGTGAATAATACAAATACAAAACTGTTTTAATTTTACACAAAAAAAAATATTTACATGTATTTATTTTAGGAATTTAGGACAGGTGCTTCTCTCCTATTATTCTGGCCAACTGTTATTGCCCAGAATTTCAAAAACAAGTGCTGGTGGTAGATCCTTTTTGTATTTTTATACCAACAAACATGACTTCAAAAACCATAACAATGAGTCCCTGGTTGAGTCCAGCACAGGTGCCCACAATCCTGGATTAAACTCTGTGACCAGGGGGGAGCAGATGTGGCTAGAGGCCTTGGAGTTTCAGACTTGGCCATAGACCATGGTGGAGGCTCCAGGCATGGCATGGGCTCTGGACGTGGTGTGTGCCTCATGGAATCAGCTGCCATGGCCGTAAAAAGAAGCACAGAGCACATGAAAGCAGCCTCTAGCAAAAACTGCAGCAGCCTCATCCATATCAGTAGAAATTGTGGCTAGAACACCCTTGCTGCAGGCCTCCTTTCTATTGTCTGTGGTTCTGGAGGTGCCGGCATCCTCTGGGCCAAGATCCAGGGGGCTAAAATGAGGTGTTGAAATATGCTTAGTATTCTATTCCTCTGCCTTGCCCACCATAAATGGAGATCCACACAAAAAAACAAGCTCTGATTTATGTATTGCGTGAGGGAGAAGGGACTTACCTCCCTGGATGGAAAGTTCACCGATATGTTCATCATGATGTAAACAGTACAGTTTATCTGCAAAATCTGTTGTAAGTGGTTTGTTAATTTGTAATCTGCTGTAAAAATGAGAAGAGGAAGCTGGATCCACATACAGATACATTTAATACATACAAACAAGAACCTTAAGCCAAGGCATAAAACAGCACATAACTTATTAACAATAGCAATTGATCTAGCTCTATTGGACCCATCCAGACCCTCAAGGACAATAGCTAAGTACCAGGAAGTGATTTTAATGGGCAGTCTGGGATGCCTAGCTCACTGAATAAATCGAGCAATCAGGGGGTGCATCCCAACTGGGACCCCATAAATCAAAACGTGGCAGGCCAAGATGGTGGCCACAAAAACCCAGACAGTAGCAGGGTGTCAGGGTCCTGGATTCCTGCCTTGAGTTTTTCCTAGTTCCCTTGCCAGGATCCTGACATTCCCTGTGTTTTATGTCAGGGCAT
>JAZGTJ010009795.1:0-18905 GCA_036877575.1 Botia almorhae
GGCTTGAGTTTTCTGTCCGTTGTCTCCCTCTGTTGATCGTCTGTAAAAATGACAAAATTGGTTTTATATTTCGAAAGCTGTGATCATAGATGAGGGAAATAGTTGAGCTTGAGAAATGGAGAACGTGTGAGACGCACGAGCTTGATGAAGGTCCAGCTTCTCACATTCAGCTCTCGTTTCTCAAGAGCCTTTGAGGATTTCAACCTCCCTAAATCACCTGTTCTCCACACCACTGCTGTGGATACATTCATATTTCAATTTCACGAGGACTCTGCTGAGTGTATGTAAAACACCAGCCCTCTTCTATTGATATTCTAATCTTCAGTGCAGCACCCTCGAGGAAATTGTCAGTTGAGAGACAGCCGAGGCTGATCCAGACCGGAATAACGTCTTGCGTGCAGATTGTTCCAGAACTGTGTGTGGGATAGCACAGCTTTCCCAGAGAGCCCATGAGATCTTGTGCTCAGCTGCAAAGCTGCAGCATACATATCTGCTTAAATGCACATTGTGACCTACATATATGAAATGTGATATAGAAATATACTTTTTCCTCTCCTGAGGAAGAACAATAAGAACATTTGGGATAAAAGAGACAAATCTGGCCCACAAGATTAAGATTAACCACTTGTAATTAAACTCAAACACATTTTTCACTTTTAATGTCATTGGCAGTGTTTATACCATAATAAACATGATTTTTTTATGCATTGAAGACATCAGAACTCAGAAAGTTATTAATATTTGTGGAAGACCCTATAGAAAAATTAGGGTTTTCATTCACAAATCATTATTTAGAGTTTGAGCTAATTTATATCTTATAACATCAACATAAATAATAAATAATGTCTAACATGTTGGATATTTGTAAAAAAATACAACAAAGAAAATCCACGCAGCTTCTATGACGTCAGTAGAGGAAGTTGTCATGACTAAACCCGCCCACAAGTATGTCTGAAAAGCCCGGGATGTTACCGTGCTTCATGATCTGAAGGCTGTGGCATATAAGGTATCACAAACAAATACAAATACAGACATCAATCAACTAATGTGTTTAACAGAGAAATAATGTGCTGTTGGTCCCAGGATAGCAGAGTTGAAATCAAACCAGGCTGCTGTTCCATCTGCTGCCACATGGTGGAGTCTTGTCTCAATCAGAAGAATAGGGCATGACTGAGGTTGTATAACAGCTTGTTCCTAATTAGTCCATTATAATGAAACTATTGTCGCTGCCTTAAAGACTACACCAGACTTAACCACAGCTATACTCGAATAAAAGATGCCAGATTGATTTGTGTCTTTAATGATCCAGGGACCACAGGAGTTACAGACAAACAAACACTCTCCATTGGTCTTTATTTTGGCATCTTGTCTGAGGGGAAAACAAAGATTGTGGCAGGCCTCTGTGTGAACTGAAAGCACGTGCTCTCCAGCTCTCCTCACAGGTATTCTTCTGTTCTTTTCTCAATTTCCTGCATATTTGACCTGCAAGAAAAATCAAATGCAGAGAAACTTTATTCATTTGGGAAACAGTGCCAAAGTCTGCAGCAACGTGAAATGTTCCTCTCTCACTAATGCCTCGTGTTTCCCTCTTGAACTACAAACCAAATGTCAGTTCTAAATGACAGTTAAACTCATCAAATGGTACACACTGTCTCCCACACCTGTTCTTCCTCATGCAAAGCCCCAGAGAAAGATTTGAATCATCTTGTAATTAATATTCCTCAGGTATGAACACATCGGGAAACAGTTATTTAATAAGACCTCCACACGCCATTTTTTATTGTAACATAGAGAACAAATCAATGCTGGAGTGTTTTTAGTTGACGCGCCGGTATCAGCTCCATTGAATGGCCACGATCCGCAGCCATCGCTCAGCGGTAATTGAGATCAGATGCGGGAGCGACCTGCGCGGACGGTAACCTGGAAGCATTTATTTTATGGAGCGATGTTTAGTTAAGTGCGGTGCTGTGCTCTAATGAGGCTGGGCTGGGTTCTGTGATGAATATGATCGGTGAAAGCTCTGAAGGCTGGTTCCTGACTCTTTCCTTCCTGTGGCATCAGGTTACAGATTAGTCGACTTCCTGTCCACTCCATGCAGTTACCCTCCACAAGACAAATCTGTTTAATGAAGGTTATCATGTATTAGCATTCATTCTCTTACTGCATGACCTAATGTTTGACAAGTGCGGCTCTGTAACGCATCACACCCGACCCGGCGGGCTTACCGTTGTTTAATGACATTGAACCCTGGAGCATGTTTAACTCATTAGCATATACACATTTTGCCTGTCTGACAAATGACTGGCAACTCTACTGTAACTGGGTTGTGTTCATGAGATCTAATTGCACCTTATTATGATCATTTTTTGAAAATTCTGTCAGATTATCCATCGTCATATCTCTCAAAACTTTTGTGAGAATCTAAACAAGTTATTATCAACATGACAAAGCTGCTCGTTCCAACAGAAATGCACAATGATGATTGGCTGTCAGATTCAAACACAAATTTGATTGGTTTATGAAAACATACACAGGCTAATAGAGTTTAATGCGATTCAAGAGTTCAGCTGAGAAAATGCTTATGTTTCACAGTTTTTATCTGTTGTGTTTTTTACATGTTATATTACCAGCACAATTAAGATCAATTTAACTTGTGAAATGAACAGCTCTTAATGACAGCATGCACCTGGGGGTCCATCTTGTCTTAGTATCTCATGCAAGAAGAGAAATCTGACTTTCAGCAGAGGAAAGCTGCGGCTGTCTGTTCTTGTGGATTATATGCAGTTAATTTCAGACCTGTGACCTTCTGTGGCAGTCATTTTGAATGTGACTAGGGCTACTAGGCAGTAGGTATGTTGACTTGTCAGTATTCAGATCACATAACTAAGGTCCACTTTCATTCTGGTCACCATTTGCCAACTCTTAAAAGCTACACTGTCAGTTCTGATCATGGTTTTAATGGAGCAGCGGTTTTCAAACTGGCAACATATTGCTTTGTTGCCAAAGCAACATATTGCTTCATAAAGACATAACAATATGTCTTTCAGTCAACATATTGTTTCCAAATATAAACAATTGGCCACACATGAAGTAATGTTGATCTGTAAACCTTCAACTGAAACATTTTCAATTCACATTTATTTGTTATGCAGCAACTTTCACGATACATCTTGTTTCCTTGCAGCTTTACCTCCTGTCTTAAAAACTGCATTACATCATCCAGTCGGTGAGATAAATGAGACAAAACTCACTAGAAAGAGACAATATAAACAATTCTGAAAACAAGTGTGAAAACCCCTGTACTGGAGCATTCTCACCATATCGCTTGTGCTTCCAACTAACTTGCACGGCAGGTGCCTCGCCTCAAAGTGCGCAGTAACTAAGTATTAATAAGTATTAATAGGTATAATATTAATACGAGCTCCCCGCACTTTAGCTGCTCCTCATCTCGCGTATCTTCACGCTCTGCGCCGCTGCTGATTACAGCGTTCCCGAGGGACGCCGGGGAGATGGGGGCATCTAACGCTCCAGTCACTTAGGATCAAGACAGGAGCAGGAAATCGCTACGGACTTAAAGCTAAATATATAATTCCTCCCGTGCCCGTAATCACAAGGTCCAGACGATTTGAAATGGCAGTTTAACCACTTCAGACTCAAAGACGTCTCTGTTCAATAGGACTCATCTAATGAGCGCACCCGCACAGGGCTGTAATTGCACGTATGGCGCAGGTCAGGCTCGTTCAGGGTGGAGGACAACCGGAAGGAAACGATTTCCATTACATAAATTCCTTGAAAATACAGTTTTATTTTTGCATGAAGCAGATTTACATTTCCACTGTAAAGTAGCCTACCATTGCTTACAAGGCAGCAAAAACAGAGTTGTAATTGCTATTGTATTGTTGTAAATGATGTAATTTACAATATGCATAGGAAAGAAATGCTGAATTAGAGCAACAATGCCGTTATGAGACTCAGCTATTGATGAACCCCACAACACCTCAGAGACCCTCTTACATCAGTGTTGTTCTGTCTGTTTCATCTGTAGCATATGCTAGTGTACCCCTAAAAGTGGACAGAAGTATCTAATGTACAGTCCTAAACTTTCTAAAAACAGACTGAAAAATACTGATGACTCATCCTGCACTCAAGGGCGGATCCAGTTTTTGTCCAGTCAAATGCTCCCTAGAACAGCACCTCACTAACAATTAAATTATCCGTCAAAATTTAAATATGAAGTCTGTAATTTAAGACCTTCGAGCTGAAAATTGTAGAGAAGAAGAACGTGTCCACAGAAGAAAAGTTTGTTAGGGCGAATATATTTCATATATTCAGACATGTATACCTCATTACATGAAGGCGCATCGGTTAAACCTAACCCCGGCATTCATGAAGGCTATCATCACGACTACATTATAATGCAGTTCAAAACCGAGCCACGTATTAAGTTGTAATGTAATTCTTTAAAAAGCGCTCCGATTGACCTCGGATCAAGAATGAATAATGCATTCGCGACAAAACGATTCGTTTTGAGCTCCTCATCCGTTGCGCTGATATATGCATGACTATCAGAGAGAAGAGAATCCGCGTTAATTTCCCTTCACTTTGCATATGCGGTGATCGCGCCCTTCCGCCACCGGCGACCCGACGGAAAATCTCTTCTCATCTCCAGCGAAGTGCGTCTCGCGCTTCAGCTGATTGCGTTCTTGATGAGGCGCTCGGCGTGGCTCGCGCACTTCAGGCGAGGACGCGTCGAGCGCGCGAGAGTCAATTCGGTGCCGCTGAAGTGATTAAACGCGCTCTCGAGGCCGCGTAACTATCTGCGCGCGCGGACCGTAATCAGCGCACGCGGACGGGGAGAGTATAATAGCAGCGCGCCGCTCTTTCGCTGGAGACCCCGCTGTCTGTAAAGTGCTTATATTCCCACCTAACCCGCATATCAGTGTTCCCGCGTTGTCACAAGACTGCGAGGATGAATAATGCAGTTCGGTTACAAATCATTTGCATGTAAACTAGGGAGAGAACAGTTTTCACGCTTTAAACATCGCGCGGCAGAAAAAATACCGCACAGTAAAAAATCTGGAAGGCATCGCTGCGTTATTTTGATTTGGCGCATGCGCTGACCCCATTCTGACGCAGGTTAAGAGGTTAAGGTGAAAGTCCAGCGTTTATGTTTCTGCAATGCAAGTTCACTGTCAATTGAAGAGTTTACAAGGCCAATTTACATGTATATGTTTTCAGCAACACAGAAGGAAAAACATTTGGCCTCCTCGCTGCTATTTTAATCCTCTCCATCATGGTAGCGATAAACAGAGAAACACAGTAATGCACTTGATAAATGTCAAGTGAAATGATGCTATCAGCTGAAAGCAATTTTCGGGGCCGCGTGCAGAACCAGGGACTCTGGATTTTCACCCCTCCATCGATCATGAGCCTTGCTCTCAGGCCAAGGTACACAATGCCCCCAAATTACTGACATATGGGCCGGGAGAAAACCTGCCTATTTCCTCTGCCTGCGAACAACCTCCTCTAAACTTCTGTTTATTTAGTGACCACGTGTTTTGGAGACAATGCTTTTCAGAGTGGCTGCAAGGAACAGCTCAGTTCAGCAAGCTGATGTATGAATGTACAAAATGTGAATTATTGAAAATGAATGCGCAGCCTGAGGTGGTAATACAGCCATGATGCGAAGCACGTGTGCATTCATTTCTCAGTTCTCAATTGTCTTAGATATTTATCCTGTGTTTAGAACTACTAATAATGCCACAGGTCACTGTAAGTTCTTAGCTATGGCAAAACTGTTTGACTCTTTGAAGTCAATTTCCGTCTCTCTAGCAATTGTAAGTAATGTGGAGAAGTTAATGCATTTATACTGGAAATACTTTATAGCTGTGCAGTTATAGAAAGATAATCATCACACTGGAACATTTGTCAGCCAATCAAGAATTCCTCAAACAAGAATTCCTCAAACAAAAGTTCCTCAAAGACATCTTAAAATATATTACTGCATTTTCTTGTTGGAATTACAGCAATTATGAGACAGCAACTTGGACTGAGAAGCTATGGCAACAATTCTAACATCAAAATTGATCAATGCACAGCTGTTGATGACAGTAAACGTTTGATTGATTAAATCACCTTTATATGCTCTTGCAGAATGTTTTGGAACTGAATTCACACCAGGCAACACACTGGCTAAAGTAAAACTGCATACTAAGCTAAAATATGTGCTATTTGGTTATTTTGACATGATATTAGGAGTCAGTAAGTACAAGTTGAAGCTTTTATAAAACTTTTAAGTTCCACAAAGAACAGTTTAAGTAGTCATAAAATAGTAATCATGGAAATTCCATCATACGGTTTTATGGTATAGAATATATACGGCATAGAATATATATGGCATAGAATATATATGGCATAGAATATATATGGTATAGAATATATATGATATAGTAAATGGTATAGAATATATATGGTATAGTATATGGTATAGAATATATATGATATAGTATATGGTATAGAATATAGGATGGTATTGAATGTTTTACACTGTCATTCTAGAAAAACTTTCAACATCTGAAAAATGATTTAAAAAAACAAATCACACAAGAAAGCACACAGACAATTAAGATACGGCACTAATACAACCGTTTTATTTACAGTGACTATGAAAAACTGCTGTCAGTGTTTCTGTGTGCACTCAATTCCCACCATGTGACTTTCACGATCCTGTAAAAAACCAGTTTACATTCAGTGCAGTGATTTCAGTGTAAACACCACTTCTGTGGCATCACTCTGATTAGGAGGAGTTACCCAAATCACATTAAAAGTTCATTTGTTTGTTTGAAGATGTGAACACAAGCAGCAGCATAAGCCCCTGATGTGCCACGCTAACACATCAGACAAACACACAAACACAAGCGTCATCACTGCCATCATTAACTGTTTTTTTGTTTGGAGTGGAGAGATTTGAAGTCACAAGAGCAGCACATAAACAAACAGGTGACGTGACGAGTTTGGAAGCCGTTATTGTCATCCGAGTAA
The DNA here is from genome assembly GCA_036877575.1 of Botia almorhae. Taxonomy (NCBI): domain Eukaryota; kingdom Metazoa; phylum Chordata; class Actinopteri; order Cypriniformes; family Botiidae; genus Botia; species Botia almorhae. Next base: position 7,042 of record JAZGTJ010009795.1, read on the forward strand.
CTCCTTGGTTTTAGTTGCCAGCTGCTTGTCAATGTCCGCTACATAACCATCTGCCATTTGCTGAACCTGGTGATATTAGAAAAAACAAAGCAAAACAAAGCTAGATGTTTACTGGATATACACATCTGAATAATGATTATTATATACAGAAATATACACGAGTGCGTAAGAGAAAGCTGCAGAAAAGCTTTTCAATATACCACTCAATACTCAAGTGCTAGTAATATTCTGTGATACAGATATGATAACCAGAAACAGGATATTTCTCTAAGAAACAAATGATTGCTCTGAAGCATTTGCACTCAGCCAAGAAGTCATGTGATGGCATTGGGGCAACTAAAAAAGAGAATTTTCATTTTCAGGTGTACTGTTCCTTTAAATGTGTGCGTCAACTATAATAATAGAATATGAGAGTTTTTGCCCTCTTCTATGACTATGCTTAGCATATAGATGACTTCAACTGTAACAGACATAGACCCAAAGCCAAACAACTCCATTTTTGATTTCATTGAGGTTTTCACTTGTGTCACCTGTTTCTCTATCAGGCGAATAGTGTCTTCAGAGACGCCCTCTTTGGATTTCTTCACTTGATTGACAGCGCTGGAGCGGACTCTTCTCAGCGAGTCCTTGGCCTTATTGCTGAACTGTTTAGCCAGTTTTGTCAGATTCTCTCTGTGTTCTCGAGTCACTCTGAGAGTCAGATATACAGATCGACAGACTTATTCCACCACTCATTTCAGATGATAATCATGTGCAGACTTCTCTGGAATCTACTGACCTTTAAACAGTGTGTGACATTTAAAGCGTAGCCAAACAGCTGTGATAAGACACTGTAATTCAGTCTGTTATTTACATTTCAATATAATAAAAGAAACAATTTGTTTATGACACTGCAACAAGCCAGAAACAGCTACGAGCTAAAAAGCCCGAATTATTTTTTAAAAACAACCCTAAACAAAAGTTTGACAATTAACAAACTGTTGTTCTTTCTCAATTCCTGAGAGGTATAGAAGTTTCCCCATCTTATAATTGGCATTTTGCTGCAGCCATTTGCAGACAGTCCAAGAGTCTGTTTACTACAAACAATGTTCATAATTAGTGAATCGGAGCCAATCAAGCTCTCTTTAGAAATGCAAATGTGTGCGAGGAGGCTGTGCTGATTACGGGCGAGACACACGGCCTCTCTACACGAGCTGCCAGACAAGCACCTGCTGCTGAAGCTGTTGCACAGATTCACAATCAAACACTTTTATGATTTGTAAAATGAAGGTCGTGCGGCAAAACTATTTGGCTTGGCAGGGGAGGAGAGCAGCGGTCACAGATCCAAAACCACTGTGCAGTTTCTTATGTTATGGAGAGCATAACTGAGCATAGAAGGAATCATGTGAAATTTTGATACAAAGCTTTGCCAAACAATACCATAACTGACAACAGTCATTTTGGATATACTTCAGCTGTGAAAGAACACAAACATGAATGGCAAAAAATTCACTAGAACAAAATAAACAGATATTTTAGGTTGCTATGTGGCTAAGTTGTCCAGAGTGGTTTTCGGGACATTGGTATGTGGTGTTTGCTGTGTGGTTGCTTGAGTTTTGTGATGCCGTTGCTGGGATGTTATGACTAGTTTCTCTTGTGCAGCTTCAGTATGTGGTTACAAGAGTGATATGGGTGGTTGCCAGGGCATTGCTATGCTAGTGCATTTTGTGTGGTTGCCAGGGTGGTTGCTAGCTTGAGTCAAATGAGCCGACATCCAATGATAAGAGCATGAGTCCCTCTTGTAATGTAAGTCTGAAGGGATTTTTCAACCACGTGAAATCTCCAATCAGAAAAGCACTAACAACTATCTTCAACAAGCTTAATAGTGTGAGGTATCATTTATGTTCTACGATCTGGAGCAAGTTAGGTGTTAAAGTTTAATATATTGGTTTAGAGGTTTGTTCAAATTCCCTAGTACAGCCACCAGTAATACTGATGTTAGCCTTAGTAAAACAATCACAACATCATTTAACAGACATCAGCACAGACAAACAGGAAGAGAAACAGACAGGCAGTGTGAGTGAGAAAGAGGGAGCCGGGGAGAAAACAGAGGAGTGTAGAAAGTGACGTTCAGTGGGGAGGTGAGAGTGGTCATGAGGACTCTGGGCAATAAAACACTCACTTGGGAATAGGCACCCTGATGATGGTGCCCTCAACCTCTGGATTAAGTCCCATGCTGCTCTCTTGTAAGGTCCGCGTGACAGCTGCCGTGGCCTGAGGACACACACACACACACACACACACACAGACACACACATCTGAGCTAATGACAGCCAGCTGGGCTAGCAGTACCTGCTGCAATCCTTCACACACCCTTTGCATCTCCACCCTCATATCTCACCAGACCACCCCCTCCCAGACCTGTGGAGTACCCTGACCACAGGCCCTTTGATCCAGGAGCTGGGCAGCATCTCGCGATGATGGAGCTCCAGAAAGAAGGGCTGGGGAGGTGGGGCGGGTGGAGCGCGTGGTGTAGGAAGTGCCGTGGGCTGCTGTCAACAGCCAGTCTCTGGGGATAGAGCTGAGAGGTTGCAGCGCGGGGTGCTGACCCACTGTGACCCTGTGTCAGGGGTTTCTGCCTGTTCACCTCATAACCTATTACAACTCATGTGGCCAGATTAGCTCAGAATACACTCTGAACTTGTGTGCAGGCTGTGTGGCATGTATACATCATGGGGGTTTAGGTTTCAAGGATAAAGATGTCGGATTTGTTTGGAACGGGATACTGGTGCTCGCTGCAAGTATATTTCTATGCTATGTAAAACAGGGCAGCTGTCTAAATGCTGTGTGCAGCCGTGTTTTAAAATGTTCTGTGCTATAATGTTTCTCCTTATCTCAGAAATGTTTCGCGTTTTAATATTTCTGTGAAAAGGTGAAAACTGATATGAAAAACATGTTGAAAGTCAGTGGATATGACATTCATCTGTCTGTGAAATGGTCAATCAGTGTATGTGACTGTATGTTGTATACTGCACATTTCGGCAAATGCAATATTATTTTACAAGCTGATTTAAATAATCTGCAGCTATAAAGGAATTACATTCATACATTAATTTCAATTGTAAACTTGATCTAAAATGTGACATGACACAGCTTACCCCTAACTGGGTGGGGTAAGTTGTGCCCCTTTTTTTTGGAATCACATTTCTATGGCCATATGATAAAGACACTTTCCTCAGTTGATAGCATACGATACATTCAGCATGAAAAGATACGGTTGCACATCTTACCCCTCCCCAGGTTTGCACAGTTGTTTAAAGTAAACAGGGTCAGAATGGTTGATGAAGACTGATCTGCAAAACCAAAACTACAACCTGTAAAAGTCTTTTCTGCATATTGGGACTTTTGTTGTTGCTTCTTGACATAATTCTATTTACATGTCTAAGGGCTCATGAAACATTTGTTTTTCATGTCAATTTTAAATGCATTTCTGTGAGGTGCAGGATTTTAAAAACATCCAGATTTAGTGATGCATGTAGCCATTGTGTGCGTGCGATTCGCTCAATACTTTATCCATCATTACTTTACTTGTGGTTGAGAGGTTTACAGTAAACTCAGCACTGTTCTTGTTAATATGTAAATAAAAACACACAAAGCTCGGGTTCAAAGTCAGCTTGATAAAACAGTGAACTAACAAACACTTTGGTAATGACTGTGAGTCCCACACAGGCACATGGGGAGGGAAGCTAATGACTGCTGTCTGCACCACAACATACAACAGCCACTGGGCTTCCTCAACAGAACCTTCATTAAAGGACCTTCTCTGGCCCCATAATGAATGACTGGAAAACAATGGCCTCTGCTTGGAGAGTGTGTAATGATTAGAATAATCACAGAGCTGTTTGCTCTCAGACCAGCAGTCACCTCTGTGTTGTCTTTTGCAGGCCTGTTACGTATTGTTAGCCGGTTTTTCCTGACACCCTAAGCAGCCGCATCTGACATTATGGTCATCTGAGCAGGAAACTGACCCTAATACTGTGCAAGATCTTGTTTTGGTATTAAGTTAATACACGGGTAATGAATAGAGGTAAATCCATTGCAATTGGTAATTGTTATATCAACACTTTTCACTCCTAATAACTGTAGGGGAGTTAAAGTTAAAGGAATAACTCACCCAAAAAGCAGAAGGATATTCTTTAAAACTTTCAACTTTATTCTTTTTTTTTTCAACTTTCAAATAAAAAAATATGGATTTGGAACAAATATGGATTTGGTTTTGGGTGAACCGTTTCTTTCAATTAGAGATAACTCTGCATAGACATGCTCCCAGGATGGATGAATAACATAGATGGCTCAACACCCTCAAGGAAACCAGAGCCTTTGGTAATAAGTGGACCTAGGCCAGGAGGAGAGCACATTAATCTCATTAGGTTTATCTGATGGTCAGGCAGTAAGATGTGGATAAATAAGTGGATAGCGTGGAGAAGATATGAGGACAGAGAGAGAGATATCACACATTAACTCAGGTCTAAGTTCCAGAGACCATTCTGCGGTCATTTCCTGGCCTCTGACAGATAACCACAGACTCTTGGCCTACATTTCAATCCTTTCTCCAAGAACAAAGGGCTTCCCTCTACAATCAATCAATTTCTCTGGCTGGAGAGAGTCCATCACACTCAGGTTTCAGCTGGAGAAAGACTGTGTCTGGTATGTGTGCTTGACTGTGTGCAACAGTATTAATGGAGATGGTTTGGTGTGAGGTTCTGCTATGAAGCCATGCCTGGTTTTAGTGCCATACCTCTGGGAAGCTGGTCATGTTGACCACAAGGAGCTGTGGAGACTTCATGGAGATCTGGCCCAGCTGGTTGAGGGGAAACTTGCCATCTTTTGTGGTGACTGTAATGTGGTCCAATGCACCTGAACACACAGGAACACAATCCTTTGGTATTAATACAGCGTTTCTGCTAATGTAATGGCAAAATAAAAATTCTTGCCCAGAAAAGGAACTTCTGAACAAACTATAGGCCAACAAGTGAGAAAAGAGTGCTGTGCTATTATTTTAATCTGGTCTGTCATTGTAGTACAACCTCTGACAGTACAGTACAACCTCTGACAGTGCAGTACAGTCTCTGACAGTCATGTACAGTCTCTGACAGTCATGTACAGTCTCTGACAGTCATGTACAGTCTCTGACAGTCATGTACAGTCTCTGACAGTCATGTACAGTCTCTGACAAAAAGACATTAGAAATAAATGTTTTTTGCCTCAAGATGTTTGCCTGCATTCTGTATCCTTTCCCATCATCTCAAATCCAGACAGCTTGTTTATGACTGTGAAGACACATCTTATTTTCCTTGAAGGAGAAAGCAGTTCACCTCCCCCCTTAATTTCCACACACAGAATTCAAATGTTTTACCAGCATCTCTACATCCCTCATCTGCCTCACCTCACATGGCAATGTTCCTGTCTTCCCCTTCTGTTCTGTTCATCATACATTACAGCACACTTCTGAGGGAGCGAGGAGCAGCTGAGACGCACTGCAAGCCACTACAGTTTTTTCGAAGCTTTAATCTTTCGAGATAAGAGAGTACCTTCATGTTGCTTTTCTACTTAGAAAAAAGACAATACTTTCCATAGTGTCACAGCAAGTGGCATTTATTGTAAGGAGGTGTAGCACAAACTCTCAACAGTGACCTCAGAAGATGTAGTTCTGATTTACTTCTCTGAATACTGAAAACCAGCATCTGTCCAGCTGCTGAATGGGTTTCACATGGGATCAGAATTTATGTTCACCGGCTAAGTCAGTTGCGAGAATCTGACTTTAATAAACATGCCAAATTAAGTACTATGATATAACATTACACACAATATACAATTTTTACTCGAACCTCCATCCTGGTTAGAGCAAAAGTTTGGTGTTCAGCAGGAGTATGAACTCCTGATCCACTTCAGCTTGTGTTTCCATTTCACATGTGTTACCTGGAACAGTTCACATCTGCTAACGCTTCCATGAAACATGTTGCTGTTTCCTCGACTAACAAAACCTTTGACAGAAACGCTATTAGCCAAATGGGCTCTTCCTGGTCATGGAACTACCTGTTGCCCTCTCCATTTCAGAAACCTCAATGTTAGTCAATATTCAGACGTGAAACTGGCCTGATGCAAGAATCACCCGGAATGCAGAAGAACAGTCCAATGACAGCTGATTGGGGCCTCTGTTGGAAACGCATTAGACAAATTATCCTAAGGAAGTCGAGGCCTCATACTCAGATGAGGTGTTTGGAAAAATACAGACGGGCCTGTGAAGTGATGTTTTCTGATGACAGATTCATCTGAAAAAGGAGAAGGTACGTTTGCAGAGATCCAAGTTCAGACGCTCTATCCTACAGCTGACAGGCTTTAATCCCTGTGGAGTGTGCCCAGACACCAGGTCCCCACATTAATCCCCTTCTCCAGAACCTTTCCCTCGGCCAAGGTGATTCTCCAGTCCTTCATAATCAACTCACCACTTAATGAAACCCAGATGATTTAATCAATAAAGCAAGAGTCACTCCATTCCGCCATCTCACTGACCTGAGTGAGTCCTTGGATTGAGCTGGTCCAAGCTGGACCTCAGGTCTATAACACCTGGAGAAAGCCATTCACTGGAGTTTCCAAACATCTCAACAGCAGTTGCTTTGCAGGTGCAGAAGACCTTGGATTTGAAATCTGCTATCTTTGCTCCAGGGTCATGGGGTCGTGGGGTCATGGGGTCATCAACTGAAAAAGAAGCTCTCTGGATACGGCACCTACCAGTACAGGCTAACAAAACCATGCTAAACAGCCAAACCCAGAGCCCTTGAATCAAGCAGTGACAGTTCTTTGTCCAGCTGAACAGTCAAGGTTTGACCTCATTGGCATGCTAATGGGTAGGCATGCTCCAGGTATTATAGAACTCCCCGGGCAGACTCAGAAGGCCTACCACAGCGCAATCTTTAGAAATTACACTGCAGTAAACAGGGTTGACCTTGATGTACTTGAGGAAATATGAGTAATATGAGGAATGAGGAAACATGGTAACAGACCCCACCTTTTGTAACAATGATCATGTGCAGAGCATGTGCAGAGGTGGATCTCTGTTCATTAATCCTCATGGGAGCATGAGGTAACACAACACAATACTCCTCTAGCCTCATGCTGTCAGTGACATAATACAGCTGTATAATAATATAGTCTTTAGATGTGGCACAATAGAAGATGAAATGCTATTGTGAATATTGTGATTATTTTACTGAGCCTTCAGTTCAGCCATTATGTCATTCTAGGAATGTGTTATTGGAGCAGTTTCACAGACCTTGTCTTAAGACGACAAACATTTTGACAAATACTGTCTGATTTATATTTACCCAGCAGATATAACTTTGAGATTTCTAGGTTCATTTCAGTAGATCACTTCAATCTCTCTTTAAATGAATCCATTTCAACACAATTGTTCTGTTATTTTGGTGTACAATAATGTTAATGAATGAATATAATTAATCTGTGTATGGAAAACATGGCCTAACAACCCTAAAGTATATTTTTACTGTACATTTTTACTGCATTTAACAATGATAACAACAGCTGTCCGATCATCTGGTTAAAAACCTTTTACGCCCTTTGGGAGCAACTTAAATATAAATATCCAGATACTGAATAAACTGAATAAAATATAAAGAGTTGGTTTCTCATATCATCTCTCATATTCTTCTTGAGAAACAGTGAAGAGCATTTTGCAAATCATCTTCATTTGTGTTCCAAACAACATGAGGGTGAAAACATGATGACAGCATTTAATTTTTTGGGTGAACTATCCCTCAAACAGACACATAGTTGCCAAACGTCTTTGTGTGTATGCGTCACAAGCGTCTGACCTGGGGAGGTGCGCATGCTAAGACTGCGGCTGAACTCCTCTTTCAGGGTCTCCAGGACAGCGGCCATGTCCTCCTTCACCTCCTCCAGACTGATAATCTCCTCCACCAGCGCCGCATTGATGTTCACTTTGGCTGCCGGTGCTTTTGCTTTGGCTGACATCAAAAGTAACAAGAAAGAAGAAACATGAATGTCTTCAGCTCTTCAGGCTTCAAAAGGAGAGAGATGCAGACAGAAATGAAAGACTGCCACCAGCATGCTGGCTGATTGTCTTAGCAATTACAAATACAAGCAGGATTTGGAGGTCAGAAGGACAATTTCTTTCTCCTTCATATGGGCTCAAAGCTCACTTAAGTGAATCTAAACAAGCACAGCTATGAAAAAGAAACACAAGATCTGCTCCCACCCCTATGATAAATGTTCTTTGTTGTGACTCTGTGAGGGATAAGTGACTGTGATGCTTGCCTTTACTCTTCTTTGTGGCATAATGACGAACACAACTGGGCAGATCCGTGGCACAGCTTGCTCGGGGCAGAGACGGGACTCTGGAGGCAGCCACTGTTGGGCTCCTCACGACGGAGGGCAGAAGTCTGCCCAACACTGGCCGCAGGAGGCTTAGGTAACTCAATGCCATGTCTGTTAAAATAACTTTTTGGAAAAAAGAGACAAAAATTTAAAAAATAAAAATGACAAAGTAACCAAGCAAAGGGAATCAAGGGAACTATGATATATTGAAAACAAACAAAAACAGAAAGACTTGTTTGAAGGTTTACATGTTATGATTCATTATTACCACCAGGGGGTGTTTCTCAAATCTGTAATAGAGACTTATAGAAAAAAAAATCACAAATGAAATCTGTTTTATATCTTATATACAAATATTCCTTCTACACTGCAATGAGAGTAAATAGAGAACACAAGCCTTAAAAAAGACAACAAGTCTTTTGATTTATGAAGGAGCAGCCGAAACATATTCCTCTAGAAAAGCAACAGGTGTCCAAATACAGTCAAAATGACCTCAGAACCATATTTATATATTCTGGAACAGTCAGAATGTCACTGTCCAGTGAAAACACCTGTTAATGGGAGGCATATATAATCTATATAATCCATCCATATAAAGTTATATGAAATATGTATATGAAAACATGTCCTAACAAATGTATGTTGTGCTCAGCACTTACACTCTCCACTACACTATGACATCAGACATATAATAATGTATTATATAATATATAATAATATATTATATGTCTATAAATAATATATTAGGATATGGTTGTTTGTTCCAGGGCATTCCAATGTGACTGTTAATTTGCTACAGTGAAGCCACTGCCACAACGCTATTATATTTTGACCATTTTAATCATCACGTATAAATGATGTATAAATGATGTAGCTCTTGTAGTTCTGTGATGTTCAGTGTTTGTTCAGTGTTCACTGGAGCATCTTGTTCTGGAGGAACGTTGTCTCGTTTCAATATGTACTTGTATACAGTTGAAATGACAATAAACTCCACTTGTAACTTGTAACGAATGATAATTCTAGAACGTAACTATAACGTTTTAATAATTGTTCTCAGTGTCAGAGAACAGCAGAGAACGCACAATGATAACAATACAACGAGCAATGTAATGATCTGCATCACTTTCAGAGAGTCAATGATAAGACACTGACAGTCAATAGACGTGCATTCAAATGTAATGTTACTCTTCACTGGTCTGGACACAAGTACAGTTATTGTTTGTTTCTTTATTAGTTTCTTTGTTAGAGAATCTTTATAGCCATCGTTCTTGATGTGAAGTCTGATTGCTTAGATAAACCATAATATCCCCAACAAGCTGCACATCTGACATATCGCTTTTGTAGTGCAACATAATGACTAACAGTAATAGCAACAGTGATACTTGCTTTAGCAAAAGCAGCGTAAATGTTCAAACTGAGGCTGTTTATCAGTGTGAGGTGTAACAACGCTTGTCTGCAGGTGCTCTACAACAACCGACGGTCGCTCAGAGGTCTCCCTCACCTGTCATTGCCTCTTTGTTATGTCTAGGTGTGCGGTATCTCTCAAGTCAAAATAAAGACCTGCTTTTTGTTCCCCACATGACAACAAATGAAACAAGTTTGGCCTTTTTGTTTTTACAGTTGCTGTGCTCTGCCGTGATAGAGAGAACTCAACTGCACGGGTCTACTAGCAGCCACTGCAGAACAACACGCACAAGCTGCGATTTTTATCAGGTCTCGATGATGCGTGCTGAAGGTTCAATGGAGGCTGCAGCTGTTTTGGTTAAAGGCAGATCAAAAATAAAACAGTGTGACTCTTCTTGTTGTTCATGGCCCGATGGGGTGAGGATGGAGGGGAGGTGAAGGTGGGTTTTTGAGGAGAAGTCAAGCAGAAAAACCGTCGCGCAGGTGGTCTGTGTGTCTCAGTATGCTGCAGTTTGACTTACACCACAGGGAATGAGAGTGGTTGGCATACCCTCATTGTGTGAGGTCAATGTTTACAGTCAGAACTCTTACTGTAAAAACTGAGACAGTGTCAGCTTGGTTGTAGTTTGAGATAAATCAGCATTATATATTCAAGCATCAGGCATGTGTATTTTATGATGCATAGCTTCCTGCATTACACTGGCTCAACCAGCAGCATTATACATCATTATTATAGGAATTAGGCGTTCTGAACACTAATCTGTTATGTACTTGCTCAAAAAACAAAAAAGTTACAGATTGCAGCTTTAACTTTCAGATTAGCATACTCTGAAAAACTTTCCTTTCAGAAAGAACACATTTAAAGAACTGAACACTACAAGATATTCTAAAACTAAACACAAACTTGACTGTTTGCAATGTATTAACGCGATATACTATCAATAACAATGTTTCTAAGCGTAACTCGAGGAATGTTACGTTTCTATGTTGTTGAGGACAGACAGGCAGTCTATTCACTCTTCATAACCTCACTGTAATACATGACAGATATACTGCAAGCGTCTGTCACAGCTCACAGTCTGTTTGCAACTCACATGCTGTTTGGCTACTTGAGTCTGAAATCCCATCACTACAAACAAAGCCCGACAATACAGTGAAAGAAGACGCATTCAGACACTCTCCGGCGTATTCAGACTGACACTCTTGACTTACTGTACTCATGTAGATAAAGGTATTTCAGCAGTTATGTCTTGCAACCGTTTCTTCTGCACACATGCGCAGCCCAAGGGCACACGTCATCGCGCTGTAGCGTGTTACGCCATCAAAACTGGCCGGAAACGTCACTCCGCGGCGCCTTTGTTGAGCGACAGTCAGTTTTGTTTTGTTCGTGTGGCAGATATACGACATGAAGGTTACAATCTGAGGCATTTTCACTGTATATTGTTTGTAGTATCATTATTGGGTGAGAGGATTACTAGAGGAGGGTGAGTGTTTTATTACTGTACTTACAGTGTTAGCATTGCTTACTGGTTGTTCCCACAATAGTGATATGTAAAATTATTTGTTTGTTCATGTTGGCTTTATTTGTTTTGTAAAATTACGTGGGTTTTTTAATAATCATTATTGCAAAATTTTTAGAAGTGTTTTTGAATGCAATGTGTCGTAAAAGTCCATAACCTCATGTAGACATTATCATGATGTGACCATCTACATTAAACTAAACTGTAAACATTTATTTCACTCTAGAAACCTTTGTTAATATTTAAGCAGGTATTACACTGTAAAAAATGACAATCATAAAATTGAGCAGGTTTAAGAAGGCATCACTGTTAATGCCATAATTCAGTGTATGTAGGTGGTCTGTTTTTATTCTACTGTCATGATAGATATATATAAAGAGATTGTAGCAAGAATGGGGAACCTTATTCCTGGAGCACTTGTGCCCTGCAGAGTTCAACCCTAATCAAACGTTTTAGCAGGGTTGGAGCTACACTCTGGGGGACACACACACTCTGGGGGACACACACATTTTGGGGGACACACACACTCTGGGGGACACACACACT
>JAZGTJ010009796.1:0-18904 GCA_036877575.1 Botia almorhae
GGCTTCTGTGTAGATATTGGCCTGTCTGGAAGTTTATGATGAAGTTTAAAATCATTCATTAAAGTGACCCGCCGGTAAATCCACTTACTGGAAAATTGCCCCAGCTCTTCTATTTGGTTTGTAGATGCGATCATGAGTCCATTTTTAACTTAATTAATTGGCCGTTTCTGTTGACAAGAAATTTATGCAGTAATAATTTGCTGGAAATAGATGCAGAGAGTTGGGAATGAGATATCCATCACAGCCTTGTGTTCCAGCAGCTGCATCGCGGCTAATATGAAAGTATTTCAGCGACTGACGACCCCGCTGTTTGTGCAGTCAAGATTATATATACCCACGATCCATTGCCTGCCTGAGAGGCGCTCATGGAGGTCTATGATAACAAAGACTTTGTGATTTATAGCTTGCTGTGAAAGCAGAACTTGATGAGATTAAACAATTTCATAGCACAAGTGTTTCTCGGGCCTTCTGATTTGTAGTTGTGAGCCAACAGTAAATCAAGTTTATATATCTGGAAGCCTGCTCAGCAAAGGAGTGCAATTACTGTTTAAGACAGCTACTTTTTATTTAATTTTTAACCAGGGTTTGTCTCCTTTATATTTTCATGCCTGTCAGGGAGGCTCTCACCTTCATAAGTCCTTCTCCCGGGGAGGGGAGGATGCTGGGAAAACAGGGCCTCCTGCTATCTGTTCCTCACAGCTTTTAAAACAACAGCAATGACCTAACAAGCCTCCACCTCACTCGGCGGAACAGGGGGAAGAGCATGAGCTCAATTTTTCCCAGAGTTCTCCCTCTTTGCTGTTGTGTTCCTCTAAATTGTATCTCTATATTGCAGTCAATCTATAAATATGACAGCATGTAATGTTGTCAATGTTGACAGGAAGTAATGTTTGGTAAACAAGGGGCAGCAAGTTAATTGTAAATGTCAAATTTGGCAGACAGAGCTATTGGTCTTAAATGTGATGTTTGCTCACAGTTTATGTTTTATTAATAGTGACATAAAAGGATCAAATAATATGTACCACATTTACTATTTCAGTTCATTTTTTTAAACAATTTAGTTAATGTATAATTATTTGTTTTCTTTTATAAGGAATATCTTTTCAGTTATGAGAATGAGTGCCATTATTTTCTTGTTTCGTTTATAGCTAGCTAGTTTACTGAATGAATGAATCAGTAGTGTTGTTTTTAAAAATGCAATAAATGCTAATTGTGGCATTAATTTTTTAGTAATGTTGACAGAACTAAACTACATTTTATAAATTGTTACAGAAGACCTGTGTTAAATTCCATCTTCCCCAACTTGTGTGTAGTTTCCTGCCATGAATATAGCTTTAGACAGTGAATAATAAATAACCAAACACCTTTCATTTGCACCACCTTTATCTACAGTTTTAAATACAACCACTTAAGAAGTAAATGGAAAATTGGCAATTTCATAATCCATCTCGTAACGCGTTCTCTTTTGGGAAATCGTAAAAACTTTTTTTGCAGATTCCAGATTTCTTTTGTTGCAGTAACATCTCCCTGTTTCCCTCTGTGTTTCATACCCAGAACTGTAAAAACGGTCCATGTTTTAATTCCCACTGTCTGATTATCAACATAACATTTGTTTTTTCATTAGTTATGCCTTAGGCTGAAATAGCAGTTCCGCACTTGTCAGCGATGAGCATATTTTGTGTGTGTTTGTGTATTTTTTCTGCATCACCTCCTGAAAACATCAAGCGATCTCATTATTTAGACACGTCTCATTTTTTCTTCCACCCATATGCCCCAAGTCAAAATTAGTTTTCACCATCTCTGTGATCTTCTCTGACTGGGGTTCACTGAAAGTAAAGAAAATGGCTGTCTTCACATGAGGGCAGAGTCAAAGACTTACTTCACAGAGTCGTTCTCCAAACTTAAGCATTGCTAAGTAACCTTCACATTTCACTCATGTAAAAAGCTAATTTCCTTTAAGTTCACATGTCACTTTCTGCCGGTCTGCTTTGTGGGTGCTCTTCAAATGTCTCTGAGCGTCTAATTGCGTAGGAAACATCGCAGACACGCCAGTTTGACAGTCCTGCTCACAGAATCCTCAATAATTTAACATCCCACACACTTGAAAACATCCCTGACATTAGATACAGCTCCTAAGCGCAACATAAAGAGCCACCATGTGTCATACCTCTGAGAGAGAGTCTGTGAAATGCAAAGATACAGAGAAGAGATACGCATGGGGAAGTGAGGATAGCGAAATAGAGAAACTGACAAATGCATAATTTCAACAGAAAATTAAGTGAATTTACCAGCCAACTTTAATTTGTGTATGTTAGTTATCTATAGACAGTTACAATCAGGGGCATAATGTTATTATTTTTTTGAGGGGGCAACACAGTGGTGTTTGTGCCCTAGGTGAGATAAACGTGTAATATGTGTAAAATGCAATATCTAGAGGTAGATTTTTTGTTCAGTGTACTGGAGGACCTGGGTTCAAATAGTCTATATTTATATTTAGATATTTAGAATTGTTTTTGCAGAAAGATTTCTGTTACTATGTTTTGTTTATGTTACTTGTATTGTTTATAACTAGCTGTGTATGAGAGAAAAAGAAGTCTATGGAATATCCCTTGTGTGTGTGTGTGTGTGTGTGAGTGAATTAACGATAATGCTTTCCATCACAGAAAAATATTTCAGTATGTCAGTATACACAAACATTCAGAACTTAGATTTAACAGAACAAATTAATATAGCTTCTCATAAGTTCATTCTCTGCTGCTGTATACCAGTTTTGTTTAGGACTTTATTATATTATATTATTATATATTATTATATAGCAGGAGAGAAACTCCTGCATCTTTTTTATTGTTTTATTTTGTTGTATTTTAGGTTTGACTGAATATGTTTAGTTTAATAATTAAAGCAAGCCTTTTAAACAGTCGTAACATTTGCATTTATGTTCCTGGCAGGCACTTTCCTAATTAAGCAAATACTAATAAATTGTTGTCAAGCAGTTTAGTTAAGTTTGTGTCAGACCTTGTTGATATGGGTGATTAACTTCCTTCTATGTCTAAACTTTTACTTTTATCAAGCGGAGCTATGCATGCACGTACGTCTCCAGAGAACATTTGTCTATATGCTTCAGGCTAAAGCTGTTTTACTTGTGATCACTGATCATATGATCCATTTACGTAGCACAAGTGCATTGAAGTAGAACTGGTAAATCATTAAATGCTTGCTCAATGCAGCTCACACTGTGCTCACCTCACAGAAAAGACTTTGAAAGCCTTTGGAGGCCGGCACCATTACACCTACATCACTCTCTCTTTCTAGTCATTACCTAAAAAGAAACAGAATTAATACGTTGTTATGCCCACTACAGCAGTTTAAAACACATTACTGTTAGTCATCTGAGAGACAATTATGAAGGTCAGAAGCATTAAACTGCCTTTCTGATGTTTGCATCTTCAGTGATTGGCATGGCAGAGATCTTTTTGATCTCAGCGTGGTAGTTTTACTACATTCACTCTCCACTAATCATTATTTATGTGACAAGGTCTAACCTGTATACAGTATGTACATTATGTATAGAGTTGATTTTGGTGTCAATCAGAAATACTTTTTTGTTTCTTTATGCAAGTCATTTTTCTTGGATTTATATCATATAGTTTATATGTTATTTACAAGTATGGCTACTTTACATTTATTAATTAGTGTTTTAGCATGCTTAATAAATGAAAACAGAAAAATTGACTAACATTCTGTTGATTTAAATACACATACAAAGAAGCTCGTCTGAAGAAAACAGTTACAAGAAAGACAAGGAAAGTTTCATACCCACAGAAAAAAAAAACGTTTTTAGTTTGATACACACCCAGAGAGAAAACGTATCAAAAACATTTACTACATGTCTTTTGCAAGCACAAAAAGCTGAAATGGTGTCAAGAGAAAACAAAACAGAAAGCTTGTTTCTTCTAACAATTGCTTTAAGCTACAAAATCTCCTTGAATCCCAAGCCTCCTGTTACTGTTGAATTTCCACTCTTTCTCTTGCTCGCTCTTAAAGGGAAAGCGCAGGCTCTTCTGTTGGGCCCTGATAGGTTGTAGGCTGATGCTTAGCAACAACATTCCTGTGCTTTAAGTAGCAGTAAGCCCCTGGCTGAACTCTTTGAAGTGGCTGTCAGGCCACATTTATTTCGTTTTAGCACTTTGTCTACTTGTCCAGATATATAAGAAGATAAAAAGCACTGGTGTTTACACTGATCTTTGGTCTCTCTCTCTCTCTCTCTGTCTGTCTCACTCTGCCTCAGTATATCTCTTTTGCAGGGCTGGTAATTAGATTGTAGGCCTGATCAGGCGATGTGCTGTTGAGACGTTCAGCTCAGCTAACTTCGGCAGGGAATGTTCTCGGCTTTTGGGGGTTCGCCATAGACAAAATAATACAGTTAACTGCATCTTAGCCACCTAGTCACCTTATCCTATTCTCAGGGGTGCAGATTTGTTTGGAGTTGATAATCACAAATGACTGGAGTTTTCGTCATTTTTTTGCGGGGGAGAAGAAAAGGACACGCAAAGAGAAGAGGGAGCATGAGTATGATGTATAGTCCAGGAGACGAGTCATATTTCACTGTGACATTTCTAGCAAGCAGCTCTCCCTTTGAGCGCCGAGCCCCCGTCGGGCGGAGAGCTGCTGTGGCTTTCTCTGTTAATGCCATTATTAGAGACTTTTTCTCTTTCCCCAGCTTGTAAATTTCTGCTGCATTATCATAAAGTGTAGTGATTACTCAGTGTATAAAGACAATAATGATGTGAGCAGGCAGCATATGCCCAGGGCCTGAAGAACGAGAGCTCAGCATGCTGTGATGAGAGGCTCATGCAAACCTGACACTGCAGCGCCTCCATCTGACCAGTGCAGGAAGTGTTGTAAAGGAAGGAAAGAAAGAAAGAAGGAAAGAAAAAGATAATATTGATAATATTGATATTGTGTTAAAATAATGTGTCTTATCTTGGCAACTGTCTTGGCATATGATTCCTGATGTTGAAATGACTTCAAGGAGTCAGATACTGTCTGGTTCTTCTCATCTTAAGGTTATAATGCACAGTTAGTTGTGCTTCCGGCAGCATCCGGCTATATGCAAAGGCCTGCTGAAGTCACCACACCATATGGTCCACATTTGTCAGTCAGGGCCACAGGATTTTGGCCCTGATAGATATTTTTTTGAGCAGTGGGATGAGTAAAGTCCCTCCTCCTCTTCATGGTAGCATGTCAGTGGTATAACTGCATCTGAAGAGACTTTCATCTAGGCTCTAGATTGCATGCAGTGTGCTGTCAGCCTCCCTGAGCAAAGCTTGTCTCTTTCTCTCTCTGTATCTCTGTCAACCGTCTGTCCCTCTGTTCAGAGCACAAGACTCCTCACTGATGTAGAAGTATCAATGATCACTCCAGCAGGCCAGGCAACCTTTGATTTTTGCTCTGTTCCAAAACCTAGTGTGCCGCCTTGGTTTCTACTGCCTACATAGTCAGCTGCCTTTTATTGTATCATAACTGCCATGGATTCTTAGAAGTGAGCTCTACATAGGTAGCAGCTTTGTAAATGGGAGGCTCAACAATTGATTATCATGTTGTTAATCTAATACCCAAATACCCAATAAATTTCACACACAAGCTCTATTTTTTGTAACGCTCAGGTTTTTATACATATTTTATTAATATCTTTGAGAATTTGAAGAAATATAAGTACATTTATATTTCTGTGGCTTTGTCCAGTATCGTGTATTGTTTTCCCACTAAGCTTGTTGCCATACATTCTGAGATTGCTCTCTCGCAGCATAATTAAGCTGCCTACTTTTTGGAACAGCGAAACATATGATGTTGTAGATGCTGCCTACGTAGGCAGCTCACTAGGCTTTTTAAACTGTGTTTTTCCAGCCCTTTCATTATGACACATTTTTTCAGCGTGCATGAATAGTCCTCAAAACCAGGATCCATTTTAGCACCGTTGTCACTTATTATAGCAGAGATCTAAGCAAACGACTTCCCATTTATTTGATGGATAGTGATGCATATCTTTTAAAAGCAAATGAAAAACAAAGTGCTGTGTGGAAGGAAAGACTGTAAACTGCCTGTGCATGCTTGAAGCTTCCGGACTGAATTAATTCAAAGCATCCAGGGTGACCCCTTTGGCTTATGATTTTGTTTGTGTAAAATCTTAAGGATACCGATCAAAGCAAGGCCCTTGTCTGCCTGCCTTTTTTTAAAGGCCCAGATAACAGCTGGCATTCAAACAGAGTTTTCCTTTAACTTTTTGCAGGGATGCCTATTATAAGCCAGCCCTCCTTTCTCATCTTGAGGATGGCTCATTGAATAAGGAGAAAGAGAGGAGTGGAGGGGAGGGGCGGAAGTGGGAGGGAGGTCCCTGATTAATCTTCTTCAAGGGTGGGGGTGTTTGATCAGCAGACGTGGCCCGGGAGGCTGGGATGGTTCGGAAAGAGGGGGTATCTCTGATGTTGACAGCGGGCGACTTTTGCACACGGCATGTGATTGACGTGCCTGGCCGCTGGGCCGGAGGGGGGGTGTTTTGTGTCCGGTGGGGCATAGCCAGCCCCTGTCTGTGGGTGGTGGTGTTAATAATGTGGCAACTGGGAAGATTAATTGTAGACAAGCAGCAGGATTACGAGCGGCTTTGTGGCCGGGATGGGGCCGTTTGGTGGGTGAGGCCTCTGATCTGTCAGGTCCAGAGGAAATTAGTCAAGGCAGACTGAAGCTGACACTGAAAATGCTGCTGTAGGATATTAAAGCCAAATGGCCGGAGAAGATTGAAATGGTAACAAAAAAACTGCTGACATGCTCTGAATGGTGCTATACCCTGGATTTAATGTCATTAATTGTAATTAGAGTGATAATTAGTACTAAGACAAAAACAACCAAAGAATTAATGGTTATTTCAAAACACATATTTTCTCCTGTGATCTTGATGGGATACATTACAGCTGTTGTTTTTATTAATTTAGTTTTATTTAATTGATATACATGTATAAAAGATATATTATAGGCTATAAACCATGGTTAAGAGGGTTTTAGGCAAACAGCTTTGTATTTATGTCACCCCCCTACCATGGTAAAATTCATTGTAACTTACAGCATCTTTTGGCTTATTACTTTATTTAGACCTAAAAAACAAGCCTTGTATTCCAGTGTGATGTTTATACTGTATATATATATGTGTATTACTAATACATTCTTAGAACAAAAAAGACAACTAAATGAATTTAGGGCCACCTCTAACATGTCAGTTTGTCTCTATAACATGTCAGTATGTCCGTTTGGCTCTCACAATGATTAAATGCTCTGTGAATTCTTGCTTAGAGACAAGCAGTGTATTTTCACAAAGGCATCAGATATCAACACTGCGTGATGTACTGTGTTTTTGGTCCTTGGAAGAAGACAAAAGAGGTATAAAAAACATTTGTGACCTACAAGAAGCGCACAGAGGATCTGTATTCTCTGCAGCTCTCCTCTTGTTCTGCCTGTCCACGCACTGGCCTTTCTGTGAATATATTTGTATTTTCTAAGGTCGGCCAGTGAGAGATGAGTTTACTTAAACTCGGGTCTGGCCTTTGGAGAGCAGTAATTTCATGCCACCTGTTGGATTGTCAACACATAACAGCATGTGTGGGGGCGATAGGGAGTGTGTGAGTGAGTGGCAGTCCGACCCGGGCTTGACCTGTGGGGGCTGTTCATGGCTGAGTGGGGCTGGGGCCCTTTCCCTGCTGGCCACCTCTCTTAAACAGGCAGGGGACAGGTAATCAAAGCCGGAGCCCTTCCTCACCTTACCGTTCCCCTCCCTGCAAAATAATGAAACTTGCCCCCATCCCCCACTCTGATGAAATAGGTACGGTGCTCCTAACATTTCCTCTCCTCAGCGCAGATAAAATTTATGGCATTTAGACAATCAGTCATGGCAATGAAATCTCACATTATTTCTGTGCTCTCTCTCTCTCACCCCTCACCCCTCATGTCTTTCCCATTCTTTTTCCCTTTCGTATCATCAATCTAGGAAATAAATGCTGGATTGGTTGTGACAAATGAGTTTTTTCATCTAACTCAATTAGGATCATTGCACAGAAATCAATAACCAACATTTCTCCTGTCTGCACAGAATTATGAATCATAGCAGAGATGTTGTAAATGTTTGCAGGTGTGTAAACTGAGAGCTGTGAATTTATGTTTCTACAAACTCGTACTCTTCCAGAGCGTCAGCGATGATCTGAAGTCTGAATCCACCAGCATGTACACCCCTTTACCACAAGGATCCAAAGATGCCAGAAACCACAAAGGTAAGCATAATTCAGATTTAAAAGCCACACTGTGAAAAAACAGTGTGCATGCAGTTTAAACAAGTAAAAGTCATGCACTCTCCTTAGTGTCAAGTCATGTTTCTATGTGAATCTCAAAGACTCTAACCTGCAACTGCAACTTCACTGTACTGTCACACATTCTGAACCAAACTACTTTTTCTCAGCTGCTGACAACTTCAGGTGTGACATTAATGTGTGATTAATTTTAATGTCACCACATGTTTTATATTTAACTAGTGTATAACAGGCTAACATTTAACCTGTTTTGGCACTGACGACATTATATGTAATGTCGTCAGTGTCTTCATTCTTAGCCCTTTACTCTTCTTAGCCGAGGAACAGGTCGAAAACCACCGATCGAAGCCAACATACCCTCGTTCGTGTCAGTGCTTTGTTTTGATGTGCTGGTGAGGCGAGGCTTCAATGCAGCGCACATTTATCAAATTCTTTTGTCTGCGCAATGCAAAGCACTGTTTTTATGTCACAGCCACGGCTGTGGTATTTTCATGCGAGGTCAGCTGTGTGCCTCTCAGCCCCCCACCAAGGACAGATCTATTTCACAAAGGCTGACCTGCAGCTCTAAAGTGATGTAGAGGAAAGCCCAGCGCTTTGTCAAAATCATGCTGCCTGAGAATAGTCCATTAAAAGGTGAACGGAGCTGACATATGAAATATTTTTTTTCCCTCTTAGATTTCGGTGAGCTGACACTCTCCATTTGTTATTTTTACGATACTGTACTGCAGCGTTAGATAACACAAGCCCTCATCTTCGTCCTTCGCCTCTTTTTATTCCTCTGCCTTTATCTCACCATTTTTATTTATCTTGACTTATTGCCTATTCTATTTGCTTAATGCATCAGGTCCGACACTGTAACTCTTTACTGAAACTCACCTTTGACTGCGCCATGAAAATGCTTTAATAGAATAACCATGACACTAAAAGATGCTGTTCACCTCCAAGACACTGTCAGAGGAAGTCAGGCCATGTGTTTGGATTGGACATAATTCATAGAGCTTCAGCTGAATCATAATGGGGTTTCAGTTCCTGCTTATATTGTTTTATTAATGAATAATTAGGCATTGTTATTAAGCTATAGCAGAAGGAATGTAAAACATGTGATTGATTGTAGTTAAAGTTCTGTAAACAAAGTTCTAAGTATCTTTTTAAGATCTGATGCCACTAACCTGACAGACTTTGGCAAGCTCAATGATTAGTTCTTCAAAAGCGCTCATAGTATAAGAGCACTCAACTCTGTAACTTGTAAACATTACTTTGTTTCCTGGCATGACTTTGTTTCCTTGTTGAAAACCAGTCAATCAGATTAGAGCTTTGCCAGATAGAGACACTGCTTCTCAGTTTTGTGCTCCTGTGGCTAGTTACAGTAGGTAGAGCATTGCATTAGCAGTGCAAAGGTTGTGGGTTTGATTCCCAGGGCACACACGTTGATAATGATAATGTATACCTTGAATGCACTGTAAGTCACTTTGGATAAAAGCATCTTGCATAAATGCATCAATGCACCAAATGCATTAATGTAAATGTATATTTATCAGATAATCTGTGGCCATCAGTGGTCTGTTTGATCATGAGCAATTAACAATATCATGCGTGTTCATTGTAATTGAACACGCCTTCATATGTTTGCATTGGTACCCAACCAAATTCAAATATTTTCTTTTTTGCTGATGAGAAGATGGGAGATTCTTTTGTCCATCAATTCAAGATTTAGAGAACAATCATCAATAAATAAACAAGCAAGAGTCTGAGGTCATTTTATTCCCAATCAACGCTTTTATAATCCAGGAAACCTGAGTTCAGTAATGATTATTTATAACATTGTAGGTTTACAAAGTTGAATGGCTAAAATTGGGACACACTCCCATAGGTAAAAGCCCAGTGCCGTCACATTCGCTGAATGTTTCCTGCTGCCTTGCAGTGGCCAGCAGAATTAGTAGTATATATGACAGCGGACTGTCTAAAACAGAGACCCACTCCACCTTTTCTCAGTATTTTTACAATTGATGTCACCTGTGCTGGGCCCCCAGAGCCAAGGTGCCATGGGTAATTACAGCAGACAGAAGGTCTGTGGAGGGGAGAGGGGCTATATGCATGGCATGGAGACCGGGAGAGGTCTTGGCTTTAGGATATAAGACCCTTGTCTGCTGTTTTGGGGGGGAAATTAGGTAGTGGACACACAGCGAGCAGACAGGAGATGCTTGGAGGAGAGAAATGCAGAAAGAGGAAGGCCGTATGGCAGGGCCAGTGTGACATGGAGAACCACAAGAGTTTGAAGATGTGTGTGGGGGGCTGGGGGGTTGTAGCATGGCCGCAGGAAGTAGCACTGCTGTCATCTTCCACCAACTTTAAACTGGCCTGTCGCCTAAACCTATCCCAAAGTTTCTCTTAAGAGCGAAACGTCCTCTTAAATATGGGGCTCCACATCTAAGCTGACGGTCGACCAGTGTTGAACATCTGTCTATTCACAGGATCAAATAAAAACAAAATCAAGCAGAGCCGCCTTACTCACAGAAATTACATTCTGGAAACTGTAGTTTTATTAATAACAATAATTACAGTAGGTCATGCGACTGCCCTAAAAGTTCATAAATAATTGAAACAGAAAATAAACAAATCCCTGAATACATCTCAGAACGTTTTAAAGACACCAACCGCTACCCTAGAATTCCCATTATTCAACTTGGGCATGGTAAGCTAACCAGGGGCCGTCAAGGGTGAAACAGAGCCCCTCCATCAACCACACTGCCTATTCTGGGCCCCGCTCCAGCTGATTTGACTGTATCTTAAATGGCACACAACTAAACCCTTGAGGCAGGCGGCCTTCAAAAGAGAATCTTAACTGAACACCCCCCGGGGACCGGAGTTTTTTTTCGCCCTGTAGTTTGATGTCATTTCACAGTTTCTGATTTGTAGCCCCAAAACGGGGCCATGTATAAAGTATAACGACTTTACAGTTGTGGCACAACAAATAAACAAACATCTGGAACCGTTCAGAGGGCGCCATTAAAACAGTACATTTCTTGCCCAAAATGTGAAAATGATGACAAATGTGCTGTCATTAAGGCTGGGAGAGGCCAGATGATGGAGCAGTGGGTGCTAAGCACTGACTTTTAGAGCTCAGCAGGACAGAGGGAAATTTACACCTGCTGCTTGTCTGCCTATCCTCCATTAACTTACATCTGTACAGCGCACATCATTCATTTACCAAACTCTGGATCCGTACTCACATTGTTTAGCTAAAATGGCATGTTTAACACACAGCCCTGATATTTACGCCAGCGATCCTGTGTAATTGAGATAAATTTGATTGGTGTCAGTGATGTGCGGTTGCTCGTTTCATTTTACAGCCCAATGGATATGCAATAGCCCCAAGCTTTGCCTTTGGCAGGGCTGCCTCTTAATTATAGCCTTCCAAGCAGTTGTTCCTCTCTGGCATTTTGTAAGCGTGTGTTTGCATGTGCATGAAACACATTTAACTAAATACTACAAGCCAAACTTCATGAAAAGCTTATTGACCAATCGTGCTCTCTCATCTGTAAAGTGTTTTCCAGAGCGGTTCTGACCATCTTTTAATGCACGTTTAACTTTTGGTATTATGAAAGTGTTTGTACGTGCTCAACGAGATTCTGCAGCCTCTTTCTAATGATTCTACCAGTAATGTTTTTCCCTTGATGAGTGCTAGTATCAAACCAGTTCCAAACTTTGGCCCTGTCAGACATTTTGCTGACATTATGATGGGGGTTTTGGAGCTCTGACTTATTGGCTGTATTTTTAGGAAACTAACTTTGACAGACTGCGTTGCTTTTTATTTTAGTTATTTATTAAGTAATTTCAATCAGTACATTTTGCAAATGCATACCCATCAAAAAAATGGAATAGTATATTTGTATAGTTGAAAAATATACATTATCATACAAAAATTGGCTCTTCTCATAGCCTAGTAAATTGGTTAAAATATTTTAATGATTATACAAGACTTTACAGTGTTGCATAACATTTCTCTCATTTTGTCTACTGTCTTGGTTGGATTTTTTGCTGAGTTTGGCATTATCATAAATTTGTTAACAATAGGGTTTTGCTTGTGCATTAAAACCCTTTGCTTCCCTGAATATATACAACCCATTGCCTTGTTCCTGAAGAGATTGTTGCATGTTTTTTTCCATTGCAAAGCCCAATGGCTGACATCTGGTTTCAGTTGAGCTATCTGGATGAGGGAGAGCTGTCTTACAGATATACAGATTTGCCATGTGACAATGTTATGATCCAGAGAGTTTTCCAGTTTATGCACTGATGAGGTGTTTAGGATCTCTGTGTAATGAGTTTGGGGTGTTTTGTGGCCATTTAAAGCCCTCATATAAAACACACAGTTGTATAATTTCAACTACAGCTAAGTAATGAGCTCCCATAAAAATGAAAGGCCATCACAAGTTTATATTGACTTTCAGATTTACGCCTTGACTCTTTTCAGATCGGGTGCCAAAACATAATGGATGGAAAGTTGTGCATTTAAAACGCCCACACTTTTACTTATCTGTCTAAATGGGGACATATAATACACCACAATAGCAAATTTTACTCAGATTTGTCAGGTTTTGCTGACAACCCCCCCCCACACACACACACATAAAACACCAGTATGATATTGATTTGTATTAGTTATATATATATTATATAAAAATAATTTGATTTTGGATATACATGTTTTATGATTTCACATATTCATAGATATACATACAGATATCCCTTTTGTGAGAACAACTTTTGTTTCCTTTGACAGAAAGGGATGATATGATATGATTTCTCTCAAGAGGTCACGGTGGGCCTCCTAGGAGCATGAATATCCATTAGTCTGCAGATAGAGATTAATGGAAGATGACACAGGAAGAGCAGATTGTTCCAGCCATTCTTTACAGTCCATCAGAGAAAGAGAGGAAAGAAGCAGAGAGATGATATTGTGTTCTTCCACACAAGTCCTGTTTATCACCAAGCCTTGAACTCTGTCTCTCTCTCCTTCTTTCTCTCATAAGAGGAGGGGTAGATTAAACACGAGAGCAAACTTAACTTTCCAGACAGCTTTACCTGCTGAACTCTATTTGACATCTCTGATGGTTCTCAGATGGTTCTTCTGTCCACCGTGTCATTATCTCAATATGAGATGGCACTGCATTCATTGAATAATTCTGTTTGTTTTTTATTTGAGAATGTGTCATCAACACCATAGGTTTTTTTTACCTTTGTCTTTTTTCTTTCTCCCTCTCTTATGCTGCTGTTTGATGTAGTGGAGCGTCTTTGAAGCCAACTGAAAAGTTGACAGTGAATGTGGGGAAGTAACAGTGTCAAAATAATATTGTGAGCATTTTGACACAATCTGGCAAATTTTTACTTAGTGCAATCACTGAAATTTAAGTGTATGGGATGATTTATTTTTTGAGGTTATTATCAAATCATAGCTGTGTTTTTTGGGAATGCTCATAACAAATCTCACATGGCTGCTGTAGTGTGTGATTTCAAATAGCCTTTAAAGAAGCCACACCCACCCTTGTTTCAGATGCCACGCCCCCAAATCTGCTCACAGTTTACATGACTGGACAGCACTTTCTACATTTGCCTACAATTCACCTGTTTAGAACTATTGTTCTTGGGCGCAATAGTGATAAAACATGTTCTTAACTTCCTGTGTCTTTCCTACGGAAAACAAATACTGTGTCCTTGCAGCCCAAATCTTTTAGCATCAGCTCACCAGCAGCTGTTTATTTACTGCTGCTGTTGAAGAAAGCCTCTGTGTCACCACTTTAAAGTCTTAAATCAGTACTGCTATTGCTGATAAAATTACAGGAGCCATGATTAAACGCCTCTCCTGGCTCAACTAGTAATACACACATAAAAGAAACACTTTTAGCGTTAAGTGATACCTCAGGACTGAGAAGGTGTCAGTTTGATTGACAAGGACATGAATTTGAGCCAGCTTTCCTAGCCCACTCTCAATAACACACATGCGGTGCTTAAAGCTTTGGTCCGATTCCCAGCCACGCCGGGCCATCTCAGGAGACTGATGGGGAATATATCACACAAATGGATCCCCCATGCTTGCTTTCTAATCAGCTTTAAAAGTGATTGCTAATGCAGTCTAAGCATTATTCATATTGGTGCATGATTTGTGACTGGAGTTCAAGACATTCGAGATGCAGGATAGTATGTCCTATGTGCCTTCAGTCCTGCCAAGAGTTTAGAGCAGGTTCGTGTGGCTTTCATAGTCTCGAACCCCAGGACTTTATCATTGTAATTTATGAGGCCATATGGTTTGGATATTTTTAAGGCAGGATCGATGCAGGGTCCTCGAATTTCCTGTCTCTTGCTCAGGTTGACGTGAATGTGTTCGTGTCAGGGGGTTCCTCAATCCTCTCAGATGCTGAGACGCTGGAGTCATGGCAGATGTTGTGCAACTCATCTTTTTGATGGCGAAACTGATCTGTGCACATTGAACTCTGATTGCATTATAATGATCATGTGACGGGCCAATGGAAAAGCTTATGAAGACAAATGTTACTTGCAGCAAAAGAACAGCACACTGAGGAGTTATAACTCCTGTGGACGATACATGCTGGAAGTATGTATTCATGCTTAAGCCTTTAGGTTTAGGCCTTTTGGTTTTGTTAGTGTGATACTGCTTTAAAACATTTTTATAAACAAGACATTGTTTTATTTACTTATTTATTTTTTCTGTTTAGAAAATAGTTTCAGAAAAAGCCAAAGCATACATTTTAATAGAATTTTCAAGTTTTGATGAACTGTTCCCCTTAACATATCAGAATATTGGCTATAGTATTAATAGTGTTATTAGCATAGGGAACATAGCATGGTCATGATTTAATAAGCAATATGAGACAGTCACACAGTAACCTGTGACCTCCATTCTCCTCTTCAATCAACACATATTCTTCAGATGAAATCATTCTGATGGAAGGGAGAAAACTCATCTGTCAGTTATAGCAAGCTCCATTGGACTGTTGTCAAAACTGTGATCTTGCTCAGTGGTGAAATTACTGATTTGTTGTCATGTGGCTCCACTTCAGCACCAGACAGTCTAACCTGCTCTGATGTCTGAACGTGGGCTATTACGAGAGGATCAGCATAGCTCAAGTTAATGACCTAACACATCATTTATTCCATCAGAACGCTGGGAAACAGTCAACAATTGCTGCAGTCTAGCCTAAAAGAGGCGGATCTTTTCTGTCAGAGATTCCAAGTACAAAATGATGAGAATTTGACATTTACTGGGGTTGATAGCCTGTTCAAAAGAGGAGCAAAACTTTTGTCCAAATTTAGGCAGGCAGTTGAACCTAATGTCATGATTTGTCAAAGTCAGTTGTGATCAGGTGGTTTGAGCTGTGTCGTTCACCGCTTTAACATATTTAACATTTCAGCTTGAATAATCATGGGTTTAGTAAAAAAATAGGTAAAACGTGGTCCTGAAAACAAGCAGATAACTAGGTCAAACAAGGCCTCTCATCGCATGCAACTTTCTAATCTGTCAAAAAGATTTTTCCATTGAAGCCGAACTAAAGCGGGCAGGTTTTCTCATCATATTAATGTAAATGGACACATTGTTTTACTGCCATAATTTGATTGGGTGATCATTTCTGACATGTTGTGTGGCTGTAAGACTGTCGAGTCATAGGGGTCAGACACTGAAAATAATTCCAGATTGTTGTTATTTGAATGAGAACAACTGATTTCTCTAAGAATCATGTCTCCTCACTGCTGATTTCACCACTCAGCTTCAATTCACCTAGTCAATGTAAGGTTTCAGTAACAAATTTTGCTGCAGTCACATTCTGTTTGATGAATTCTCTGATATCCCAGGTAATAATAGTAGACTTCATTTAGTAGCCTGTTATTTAGTGAGCAAATATGACAAACGCCAAAGAGTTGCCAACTTTGTTGAAAGGAAAAGTGTGTACATAATGTTTTTAAAATCTACTAATAAACTGCTCTAGTTGATGTTTTTCAGATTTCTGTTGTTGTTTTTTTCCAGCATACAGTTGAGAATGAAAAAGCACAGCAAAAAAAACTTTTTAATTTTGATTAAAAGAAAGATAGTGAGACAGAGTCTTTAAAACCTATTGAAATATGAGGTTTGAATGGGACTTTCTCATTCTAGAGAACAAGCCAATATAGATGGCTTTAAAGCTAAAAAAGCATGGATAATAAAAAGCTTTATAAACAAGACATTTTATTTATTTACCTTTTTTTTCAAAAGAAGCCAAAGCATACATTTTGATGAATTTTTTATTTTCAATTTTTGGTAAATTGTTCCCCTTAACACAGAATTTCTGCTAGTTTTGGCTTTTGATAGTGTGCTCTTAGGGAACATAGCATGGCTATGATTTAATATGCAGTTTAAGACAACGACAGCATTGCTACAAAAAGCTACAAAACTCCAATTTTGATTTCGTGAGGTCTTTATAGCAGGAAATTGAGTTTTAAGTGTTTCTGAAAGCTAAGATCTTTGCAAATGCTCTTAAAACACACTTCTGCACTTGACACCATTAAGCTTCTGTTAACCAGCCTCCCCTGAGAGCTGCTTAAATTGTAACACCTCCAGCAAACTGCTTTACCATTCAGCATAGCCTGAGACACAATAGCATTTGCTCTCAAAAAGGAAGAGGGAAAAGAAAGACAAAAATGGCATAAAATAAAACACATCGGAATGAACACACATGTCCCGAAGTGAAATTTCTCCCTCGGCAAGGAATCAAAGCAAAGGCGTGTTCATATCCAGTGACCCAGCTGCCCTCCTCATGCTCTGACTCACGGCATCACTTTGTTTTTATGCCTTAAAGTAGCCATAGCATTTTCCCTGAAATCAAAAAGTGACTTATGAGTGTTAACTCTCAGGATATAAAATCTAGTCTTGTAAAAGTAACAACTGGTTTTGGCTGGAAGGTGGTCATGGGACATATTGAAATATTACTTATGTGTTTATACAGAGCCTGTTTATTGAAATATAACATTATGTATTGTGATGTTGTGGTGATGACCAATATGGAGGCTTTGCTGATATTAGGATAACCTTGGGGATGGAAAAGGGGTGAGGGGTGTAGAGGAGCCATAGGCTTGACTTCCAGAATCACTAACTAACAGTGACATTTGGGCAGTGCAACTGTTCAAGCCACTGCACAAATATCAGAACTGATATTTGCTGAACTTTAAGCTTTATTCAAGGTAGGGGATTTTTCTTTTTTTTGTTTCATTCTACGTAGGGCAGTTGATTATTATAATCCTCCAATATCTCGCCATGCATCATAATAGCAATGGATAATATCTAAATAAATGAGAGATATTAGCACGCTGGACATAAATTCAAAGATATTTGAGTTTGTAAATTCTCATGCCCTTAAAAGGACATCCTGTTTTTCTTATGTCTGAAAACCTTCCCCGTTCTTCCATTCCTTTGCCGAGACGTACTCACGCAGCCAAGCACATAATATGCTTTGAGCCCTGTAACATGTACGATTATAATTAGCTTTGTCAGGTCCTAGCCCCTACAACCCCCATGCAGATAATATGATAATATGTCTTCATAACTGAGTGACCTTACATGCTCAATATTTCTCTCCTTATGAAGATTACATGTCAATAAAGTAATTGAGTCTCCGGCTGTGTGGCAAGTGAAGATTTAGGTTATTGGACTTTCGTGGGCAGTGATGTATGACGGTTATTATTTCACCTGTCGGGATGTGCACAGAGCAGCCGATGGTCCGAGCATGTCAGAGAGGGAGGTGTTTTGTGAAAAAGGGGGAATGAAAAGGAAAAGGGGGGGGTGTTCTCCTCAATCTGAGTATTATGTCGTTAATCACCCCTCATCTTCTCCACTTCACTTGTTCCTGCATCTGGAATCTGTATGTGTCTTATTAATTAACGAGTGGAGTCTTACAGTAAAGCCATCCATTAGAAGGGGGCAGCAAGGGTCTCAACAATAGCGTCTCATCACAGTCTTGCCTTCATCTATCCAAATCTCATGAGATCATCCATTATAATTCCCCAGGATATTATTTTCTCTTTTTTCTCGAGTGTAAGGTCTTTGTCTGCGGGCCCCTGTCAAATGGGAGCACTTTTGTAATTGCAACTCAAAGCCTTGCTTTGGATTTAGCCTCTGCTGTCAGTTTAATGGTATTACAGTCATCGTAATCCCTGTGATTACATTCATAGGTTTCATTACTCATTTTTCAATTTTAGGTTTCCAACCAGACTTCTGTTGTGCAGTAGTGTGGGGTCACTGAAATTAATCATGCTCGGAATTTGTTGAGTTAGTATTTCTTTTCCCAGAAAAATGTGTTGTATTTTTAAATGTATTTATTATCATTTCACGAGTTCGCACTAACATGCAATCGCAAATGATCACTGATGCGTATTTGGCGTGCTGTCCGGGGGGAGGGCTCCGAGTTCGGAATTTGGCCCGAACCCAGAGTACTCCCCCCGTCCTTGACTGAGGTAGATACCAGCTAAGAGTGAGGTGATGGGGTGGTGGAGGGATGCTGCGAGACTGT
>JAZGTJ010009797.1:0-18903 GCA_036877575.1 Botia almorhae
CCTGGTGTTACCAATAAGTGTCTTGTGTTTAACTGGAATGTGATGAATAAAACTGACATTTCTCTACCCTTTATATGTTTATGCAAAGCTGTGGTCCATGATTTAGCACATTTACTAAAAATCTGTGTTACAATTATACAAAATGATACTTGAAATGAAATACAAATTTTACTTGAAATGAAATACAAATATATAGCTGGGCCTAAATTTAAATTATTAAAAGAAATATTACTACTCCCGCTAATAAAATAGTACCTTCAAATAAAACATAAATTTACATAAAAATACGAAAATATTTTGCATATATATTCTAGGTGTTTTCAGCACGTTTGTGTTTAAGTTTTATTAGAGTGATCCGATTGCAGCAATATTTATCTCCTGAAGACGTAAGGTCACGTGGTACGTGCCTCTAGGTACAAACCGTTACATATATTATTATTAGAGGTAATTGTAATATAGCCTATCCACTTCACAGACTGACATTAAAAAATATATATATATATTATAAAAATATTATATTATAATATTTTATAAATATATTTTTATAATTTTATACAGCTTTTAGAAAAATTTTGGTTTTTTTCTCCGAGCCTGAAACCCTGTTTCTTATCCACTGTAGTTTAATCAAATTATTTTACCTTGTGGTAATAAACGTCGGCTTTTGACAAAACATGGCATTGCTATAATAACCTAAGAATAAATAAATTATGCGTTTCAGTGGCTTGTTGGATTGCAGTAATAAGATGAGTAACTATTTCACTCTACAGACTGCGAGACTGGGGCTAGATGACATGCCGAGTTGTCTTTTTAAAATAAATCGGCAAAATCTCGGCAAATTTGGTTGCATTTTATTTACTGTTTTTGTTCTTCGTCACGGGATGAATGATGGGAAGAGCTACTGTATGTGAATGGCTGTAACATACTGCCCGTGCGTCACCTCTATCCGCCGCCTGCTAGAAAGAGGGAGAACACAGATTGTTTTTAGATTGTTGTAGATATGTTGTAAACATGGAAACAATAAAAATGGGCTAGATCTTGTAGTTAATGCAATGCGTTGACTAACTTCTTTTAATGAAGGTGGTGTTACTATGTTTCGGCCTTATGTTACAGTGCGCGCTGTTCACTCGACGTGTTAAAAAGTTTTGAAGCACACAGTATTTAAGGGGCTATGAATAAAACCATACTGATATGTATAATAAACATAAGCTGTACTGCTGTTGAAAAAACAGAACAGTTTTTTTCGTAAACGAGGCAGGTCGGGGCAGGTTTTCACATATGTCTTTAAGGTTGTACACAGTTCATGAATCACAATTTTTGTTGTCCAAAACAATGTTTTCTACATTTCTGCAGTTTCTAGGCTCTGCAGGTTTTGTTTTCTAGGCAATGTAGGTGGAAAAGCCGATGTAACCTTTAAGGTTTGTGTCAAGAAAGAAAGAAATACTCACTGACAACTAACCCCAGTCTCCCCTACCCTGCAACCTGTAGAATTGTGCACAGAATTATGAAGTCTCCGTTAAAGTAAATACAGAGTTGTTTTGCTACATTTTAGCTCACAAATATTTTGTAATCATTTTGCAGCTGATTTCGTTTATGATGGACGTGATAGATGTCAGCACCACAACAAATGTTCAACAACTTTGTCTAACTCTTCCCGGTGTCGCGTGACACACCAATCAGCTTGCGCGCTAGTGGAGAGTGACGCAGTGAGCAACGCGCGGTGGCTGCAGATACTGCGCGGAAAGACACGCTCTTATTTACCTATGACATTTATTTCAGTGATATTTGGAAATACACTTTCTTGTAGGAATTGGCTGTTGTTTTTTCTTGCCCCGATCGTTTTGTGATGGATCCTGTTCAAGGTCCCTCTCGTGCATATTGAACCATCATCGGGCTTTATGGACTGTCAATGATGTCTATGAGTTTCATGTCTGACACTCTGAATAGTTCAGATCCTTCTAAATCAGCATTTTTAGAGTTTGGCCACGGACTTCCAACGAACCAACAGCATTTATCCAGATTTCCACACAATATTTACCCAGTACATGGATTGCACTCAAGCGGACATCTCCAGCACGATGGTCCTTACCCCTCCAGCGCGTCTCATTACGGCCGGCCGCTGGGATACGCCTACCCCAGCCCGGTGAACGCTCCTGCCCCGAACCCCTACATGTCCTATCAGCAGAACAACCACAGCAGGGCTGAAGACACAAGTGAGTATCCGCACGAAGCTGCCAGATGTTCGACACTTTAACACTGTATTTCCTATGGGATAATACGTTTACATGCCGCTGTTTTGGCATTACGTTTCTTGGGACATCTTTGAGCAGATTTTGTTACCCACATTTTAAAATAATGTAAGACAATGCATTTTGTTAATTACGAGGAATGATTGATTTATTACATTCCATACGCCATGTCAGAAATTAATCAGGCATTTGTCTGTTTTCTAATAGAACTTAAGTTTTTTGTTGTTTTTGTCGTGCCTTCGTGCCAGTAGCTTATTTGATGCACATAGTATTTTAAATAAATACCACGTTTTGTTAAAAGAGCACATGTGGGCTAATTAGTAAATACACAAGTCTTGCATAAATGCCTTTGTTTCATTATAACAATCCGTATTACAAATTTGCTTTAATTTCATAAGCCATTGTGGGAATTTGTGGTTTCACGTGTTAACCTCGGTTCCCCTGAATATCACTGTAGGCCTCAATTTTGAACATCCGTTGCTGCTGCTTTTCTTGTAACATTAAAGTTAAAAACGAATAATGCTGCGCCCATCATGTAATTTGGACTAGGCATTCGTTTATTAATATACGTGCACTTGCTAATGTGGTTTAATTTAGACTGCTTATAAGTAAACAGCACAATTGTATGATTCTTCAAATTCCAGTCATTTTTTATGTGTGTTATTCACTATTAAATAACTAAAACATTTATATTAATACCGACTACAACATGGTCATATACTTGCGACAAATGGCTACACTGCAGTGCAGTCTACTTTAGAACAAATACCGTGCCCTATAGGCTATACCTAAAAGATAGCCATTGTCAAAACACATTGGGTTGCATGCTAGAAATATGTGTGCTTAATCATACAAGCATTGTATTTTCTAGGTGCATTGAAAAGCGTTGTCAAGTGCCTTCTTAACATTGCCAGAGAAGAACACGTGTATTGCAATCCAAACAAATCTAAATAAATGACAGCAAGCGTTTAAAATGGCAATGATTTAGATTATTTAAAAGATAGCTTAGTGTGGCTTTTATGAAATAATGCCTCCATTTAAACTTAGGTGCTTGTTTCAGGCCTGTAAATCTGCGTGTTTTGAGTTCACCATACAACTGATACATATCAGACTGAAAAGGTCACTCAGTTTAGTTCGCCATGTTTTGTTAGAAGTCAATTTAGCATTTGCTATGTCATAACGCTAATGCTGTATTTTCTGCTGCATGTTTGAAGACCACGAAAAGCCGGCGGTAATTGAGAACGGAGAAATTCGTCTTAATGGCAAAGGGAAGAAGATCCGCAAACCGCGAACCATCTACTCCAGTGTGCAACTGCAGGCGTTGCACCAGCGCTTCCAGCAGACGCAGTATCTTGCCTTGCCTGAGCGTGCAGATCTGGCTGCAAAATTGGGACTGACGCAAACACAGGTACATTTTCACTTTCATTCTGTTCTAGTTTAACATTGTTGATCATGTATCAGTACATTATTGCTGATCAAATATTTGGCCTAGGCCTTAAAATGGTATGATAAACTTCGAATTAAGTAATAATCATAATAATAACAACAACGACAACAATCTTAATAAGAAGAAGAATATATTAAGACAGCAAGATGTAGAACATTATTATGGATTACATTATACAGACGTGGATTATTGTTAAACCTGTTGATGGAGCTCGTTAACACGTACGATGACGTCAGCCTTATGACCTCAGTCTTAGGCAGATATTAATAACGCATATGTTCGAGGACCTCAGCATTCGTAATTGATCATAGGTGATGAAAGATTTGTGTTTTTGGGACACTTTAATTTCTCCCTCGCATTTGGGAGTTGTTACATGGACCAAAAACATATTTAGACGTTGAAGCCATTGCAAGGAATTCCATTGCATGACATATTAACAAAATATCAAAATAAGCCTTCAGAGAAAGATAGCACAAGCATACTTTTTAAAACACTGATATACACCTTTGCTTCTGCTAGGAGAACTGGCATCATACATCCACTGAAATAATTAGGAGCAGTTGGTTATAACTAATTGTTAACATGGTGGAGACAAGTGGAATTAGCTCTGACGATTAATTTGCTAAAGTCAAGTGGTTTGATCATTTGTAATTCAATAACATATATTTTAACTACAAGTGTCCACATATTGTCTGAGGCCACATGTCTCTAAGAAAGTGATTATGCTGAGGTGAGCTTCTATCACACTAGATCCACACAGAACATTGAGGTGAGGCTGTAGTGATTCAGCATGTATGTGCTTCTTTCATGTAAACACATGTAAGCTTATTAGTTTCTCCTTTGTTAAGGCTAAGTGAGGATTTAGCTTGATCCTTTACTTTAATTCATAGTTAGCAAACTACAGTCTTTAGTGTGAGAGCATGTTTTCTCCAGCGATTAAAGAGTTATCCTAAAGATTTTTTGTTTGTCTGTTTAATTCATTAAGTTGTTTGTTTAACAAGACACGTCTAAGCACTCATTTGTGGAGGCGTGATATTTTTA
This sequence comes from Botia almorhae, assembly GCA_036877575.1. Classification (NCBI taxonomy): domain Eukaryota; kingdom Metazoa; phylum Chordata; class Actinopteri; order Cypriniformes; family Botiidae; genus Botia; species Botia almorhae. The sequence continues at coordinate 4,735 of JAZGTJ010009797.1, forward strand.
ACAAAATATCAGCATTTCTGGGCTAGGTAATACAGTATAAGCCCTATATATTATTTGAATTTCCTGCCTCTTTGTTTGTTTTTTTTTCTCTTTATATCCATCCACTTTGGCTGGCTAATTAATTAATCATTCTTGATTGTCATCTATACTTTTTCATGTCACACTTATAAACAACATGATTTACTGTGGACTAATATATTTACTTTTATATGTAAACTCCTAAAACACACACACACAAACACCGGAAGAAAAGGCAAAATATGAGTGTGTGTGTGTGGGTGCACTCATATATACACAGTATAATCTTCTAGTTTTCTCTTTCTCTCTCTCTCTCTCTCTCTCTCTCTCTCTCTCGCTTCATCTTTGTCAGTTATACACTTGCCACAATGGGTATGACAGGTTGCTCTTTAGTTTTTACTGTGGAGAATAAGTTCAGTCTGTCCACAGCTATGAGGGTTTCCAGACTGATTATGCCTCAGTTTTTTCTGAGCAGAGCATTACAGTGTTCCTGTCATCAAGAACCCCTCACACATATTTTGGACCTCAGACCTACAGTTAAAGCTGTTGTTTGTGAATAAGATGTTTGTATTTTATATATATATATATATATATATATATAAACAAGCACACACAAGTGCCACACAGCATGTCTTTCTTTACACATAAAACAGATTTGGGATGCTTCACCTCATCATAATTGCTGTTTGGCACACAAATCTTTAGAAATGAAAAATGTGTTTAATATATCTGATGACAGCCAAAATAATACCATTGTGTAAGTTAATACCACGGATTTTAATAGTCTGAGGTGATGGGAAATTTAGGTAGCTCTCCGTGGTTTTGTATTCAGTTGAAATCCTCTGAACGCAGAATTTTAAGTTTCACTTTTAAAGGTGTAGACTTCAAATTGACCACACAGACACTCCCATTTTAATAAGCAGTGCTCTCAAATATGTGTGTATAAATGTGTTTGCAGTGGAATTAAGAAATATAAATATATATTAATATTATAAATGAGTGTCTTAAGTGGGTTTAGTTGGTGACTATATTATGAATATGCCGCAGCTCAAAGCTTATTGTATTTCAGCATCGTTCTTGTATTAAAACTAGTGGGTAAAATACTTCTTTGCCGAATTTTCTTTAAACGAGCTTTCTGGGAGTCATTTCAGTTCAATTATTTTTACACTGTGATTATTGTAGTCAGACGCACACAGGGCGGAACAAATGCGCTGTGCCCGCGTAATGAAGCATAGTTCTGAGTGTCACCGCGTGCACCCCAAACCAGTTCTCCTGTGTCAATAAATTCACAATGAAAAAGAAATCAAGGCACATCTTAAAAATAGTCCACTTTCGCCTCGATAGCCTGACTCTAAAAGTCTGGCCTCCAGATTTTGGTTTTACTGTGTCATTTAAGACTTAGTTTTAATGTGCGTTTTTCTGCTGTTTTCCTTAAAGGTTAAAATATGGTTTCAAAACAAGCGCTCGAAATACAAGAAGATAATGAAGCATGGGTCTACCGGACCTGAAGGGGAACTGCTTCAGACAACGTCCTCCGCCTCTCCCTGTTCGCCAGGTCTGTCACATCTGTGGGATATCTCCATGGCCAACAAAGTGCCTGCCATGCACCCAGGCAGTTATATGAACAATTTTGGACACTGGTATCCCCCGCACCACCAGGATCATGTCCCCAGATCTCAGATGATGTGATTCAGATCGAAGAAACAGAGCCAGAGACTCGTGCAGTTTTGACACTTGCTAAAGTGTAGCTACACCTTCATCAAAGGTGATTGTCCTTACAATGTTATGTATTATTACATGTGTGTTTGAAAGCACTGTGTGTACCCTATGCGTTCAGATGCTTGTGACTTTAATATACACTTCAGCTTTGTTTAAAGTCTCTAATATTTGCTTTAAATAAATGATGTATGAAAAGATGAAAGTCTTGCTATAATGTGAGTGATCTTCTAAATTATTATAAATGTTGAAGAACGTTGAATAGCAATATTTAAAACAACGAGTTCACCACAAGAATTAAAAAGAACTCAGACGTTGTTTTTTATAAAAGACTACTACAGGATTATGGTATGCTATTTATTTATGTCAAGCATATATGACAAATGGCAAGATGTTCGTTTAAACCGTTGAAAGGCATGGGAGACAGTCACACATTTTACCGCAGTAATACGTTTCTGTATAGACGAATCTCAAAGGCTTTAAAAACTATTACACTTTTCGATTGTTGTTGCCAAAGATAAAAAACTACAGTTAATTATGCAGATATTTAACTCACTTTCAGTTAATGAAATAATGTTGATTTCCCTCATTAGTAGTTTTAAGATTTTCTTCTTTAAAATAAATTTGATTTATTTCCGAGATACAAATTTGATACACATTTGATTCAAATATAATATAAGATACAAACACAGTTCTTGATAATACTGTGATTTTCAGCTAATTAAAAACAATTCTAAATAGTAATTCAAGAAATAAAAAGGTAATGTCTAAACATATCGGACTACCTCATCTATTTGTTTTTGGCCAACAAATGCCGTACCTAATATATTGTTTAAATGTATAACATTTAAATAAATACATTTGACAACTTGCATGTCCTGATATTAAAGCGTACTCTTGCTTTGAGAACACGATTCATGAAATCAATCTCAGCTATATAGCTGATAAGTGAATTAATGTATGTAAATGATTTTAATTTCGTTCACTTGTTTTTCCAGGTAACAGCTGTTACAAATTTGTAGAGTTGAGTTTTTTAACGTAAAAAATTGAACCAAAACGTAAAAGCTTTGTCAAGTTTTGCGATGTTTTCGTTGTTCGTTTGATTGGATGTAACAGTAAGATAAGCTGTTGGGGCTTTCTCTTGTTATTGCTTTATTTAGAATATTAAGTATTTGTATATATACAAATATGCAAAATGTTAACATATTTATTAATTTTGCATTTTAATGGATTTCTTATGTAATTTATTTTTTGTGTCAAATTATGGTACTCTGCGTCCGGCTTTTTTAAATACATCGATTGATTGATCTCCACTATCTAATCTCATATTTGAAATAATAATAATAATAAATACGAAGCGTTCATTAGCGTACTGGTGCGTAGATTTATTTAAAGATATTTTGTAAACATCGAAGGCTTTTTATGTTTTGTTAAAAGCTACATGTAATGCATTGGTAAAGTTATAATCAAGTCTCATACAAACCACACGGATATAAAGAGCTCTGTGTGACATTAGAAGCATTCCAGGCTCAGTTATTGGTTTAAATGGTTGAACCGCCGCAGAATGAAGAGTGAAGCTACTGGTCACCGTAATAAGATGCCACCTGGAGAGATGCGGGTCCACTTGACTTGACTTTGACCCCGCTCACTCAACACATTCTAAACACGCGCATTACAAAACATCTCTGTCATTCTGAGCTTTTCAGAGTCAGCTTTTCAGAGTTCAGTATGATGTAGGGCCCTTTCACCGTGAAAGAAATCTGTTTTCATTAATCTCACATCGTAATAATATAAGTGTACCTGAAAGGTCGAATTATTTGGTGAATGTTTCATTTTAGCCAATACTATTAAAGAAAACATGTAAATTAATGTGGAAATGAAAATAATGTCTGCCACATGCAGTCATATCATGCGAATAATTAATCTCTTGTACAAACAGTAATAAAAAATATTCTAAAACCTTTTATTGCATTAAGTGCTAATATCTCCTGTAATAATACACATTTATGAGCCTGTGTAACATCTGTTAGAGATTTACTGCAGTCTCACAATATGTTGCAGATAAAGTCTACAGTCCACAGCAATTGATTTTCCTTTTTTTTTAATATTAAACATGCTCATCTCAACAACACAAGAAGTGCTAGCTATAACCATTTGCACAGTCACTTACCCCCTGGACACAAACGCACAGAGAAAAATTCAGCACACTTGTGGAAATGCCAACCGTCTCTCGTAATCCAAAAAAATTTGGTTTCATTTTAACACCCCTGTGCAAGTCTTTATATACTCTGTCCCTGAGTTTGATTTGTGGAGTTTATGTTGCTCTGTTCAGAAGACAGTCATGGGAAGAGAAGACAAGTGTTTTTGGATGAAGTAGTGAGACCTCACGAGGGAAATTATGGGCAATTTTACATCTTAAGATTAGAATAATGGCTGCTTGACTTGGACAAGTAGAGAAGGGCTTTCAAACAGGACAATTATATAGGGAGCTGATTTGGGAGACCGCTAAAGAGTGATGGACCGATGGATAGGAGTTTAGAGGGTAAGATGATGGAAGATGGTCTAATAACTGTAGTTAAATAATTTTTAATATATTTACAGCATTATTAGCTGATAGCCTCGAAGGTCTGCTTTTAAAGGCCGGTGGTTACTGAGTTTTGATTATGGCGTTTGAAAACGGGGCGGATTCAGAGGCAATAGCATACTCAGATTATGAAGGGTAAGACCTTCTTATCGTGATAAAAACTGCTTCTCCAAACCTCGCACAGCTTCAGGGTTAGGGAGAGTTCAGTTGTTCACAGCTGTCAAGAACGCCTCTCTCATCTGATCTTATTTACATTTTCAACAACGACGTTGATGACTGACGTCTGCGCAGGGGCAGCAAACTTTGAGCGAGGGTCCAGCAGCTGCCCTCCGTCTTAACATGGCAACATGTGCACGTACCAACCGCTGCTGACCTCGTGTTCAACCCTCATTTGCCACCCCAGAGGCCCACAGTACCGTTTTTTTGGAGATCGTTTCTCATGAAACGCTTTAAGATCGGCCCTACCTAACTTTATTTAGGGTGCTGCGGCACATCAAATCGTAGTATCATATTCAAGTTCAACAGTTCAGGCCTGGACAAGGCGCTCGGAGTTTGGCATGCACAGGGCCCTGGGCTTCTATTCGGGGTGACATTGTTAGCCCACACACCCAGTTTGGCCTTGCTGGTGTACCAGCTTCTGTGAGTGAGCAATATGTCCCAAGACGACGCAGCCTAGATCATACCCTATAAATGAAGGCCACACACCGTGAACAAACCAAATAGAAAGCAGATACCTTACATATGGTCCAACTGCAAATATTATATCAAACGCTTAGCAGGCGTTTTCGTTCTAGACCCTATGGCATAATTACATTAGATGAAAGCTGTAAATATATTGCAGGGGATAATATGTCTTATGATTTGAGCTCTGACCATTATGTACATATGACGAGATGATCAAGTTTTAGGAAGAAGTTAGTGGACTGACAGGTTTTAGGTGTGAATGTGACTCTTTCTTCTCTTGTGAAGGCAGAAGAGTAACCCAATCTCACACAGCATTGAGTATTATATGATCTTCATGACTAATTTCACAGCTATGAAATGCCCACAGATGACTCACGATTGACCAAGCAGCCATCTAGACCTTCTCTATCTGTCAGGTCAGAGATTTGATCGCTGTGACGGACGGCGCGTCAGCATCCACAAGCGCTTCATAACTGTATCTTACAGCCGTATTTCTGGCCACAAGACTTACGATAGTTGTCACGGGTGGGGATGTTTTAAATGATCCTCCTGTTCAATTGATTAATTCGACTGATTCAACATTTTTTACGCTAGTAAACTAAAATGAACTTTTTGTGTAAACATTTTCAGTTTCGGAACTATTTATCAAATATTTGGTTTGTTCCAGTGAAACTCCCCTGACGCTTGTTTTTCGTAAAGCCCCCTGTGAGTGGCCTCCAATTACCTGTTTCCAAATTCATATTCCACAGAGAACGATGGATACCTTGATATTTTAGGACTGAGTTATACAGCTCATTATGAGAGATAATTGAATAAAATACTTAACTAAAACAGACAAGATAGCTTTGTTTACATTTCTTTAAATTACAAACGAATAGCCTAAAAGCAGGCTAAAATTAATGAATAGCCTAATATTTGAAATGTCATGATGAATCATAATTTAATATTGGTGTACGACTGCAGGCAAGCCTGGCCCAAAAATATTCAGTTTTGACTTTTTTTTTTATTTCAGTATTAATGTTATTCTGTCACAGTGTTATGGGATCTGAAGGATGACGTGAAGCCTCAGCATTAGCGGTCAGTCCACTGATTTCTGCACGAAACCAGATTATTTATGGTCTCTGTGGTTCAAATTAGGGTTTTGCGCCCATTCCACTTAAACCAGAGGGCACGATGCAAACTGCAAACATGATACAGACTTACAAACTGGTCGAGTCAAGCCTGTTTTCTGCAGCACTGTGACGATCCAACAAAAATTCCTTTTAACTGTGAAATGGCAGCTTTGGTAAATAAATTTTAACTAATCATAGCACATGGTGTTCCAGATCATTAGACAACACCTAACAATTACAATTTACTAAAGGTCTGAGGTGCAAAATGCCCTTTTTAAATTATATTCAATTAACATTAGTCATTAAAAAGTCATCACAGCATGCTAAAAGTAAACAAACTGTGCACAATAATACGACACGTTTATGATACACGTGTTACCTGAGTGTAATGATGTCTATACGGATACTAGATACCATATACGCAAATTTATAAATCTAATATGGGTAATGCATTTACATTTTATTTATATAGTTTAATTATATTCATATCTAAATGTACACGAATCACCGATTTAAGACAATAAAAGAATACCACATAGGAGCGTTAATGTCAAATACTTTACACACACTTGAGCTAAAATATGTTTAAAGCTACTTCTTAAATATTCAGCCAAATAATCTTTATAATTTAATATCATTTTGTGCAGAACATGTCTACACAGTGACTGTCCATTAAAAGTTTCTCTTCACCCAAATCAGTGTAGTCCTTTTAGTTTCTGATGTATTGGTCGATTTATTCATTTAATTATTATACGATCACGTTATCATACGAATTTATTTAAATAATGTATTATGGAGGTCAAGTTGTATGCTGAATTAAATATGCATTTTACCATAGAGGTAATTAAAGGTGGTGTAATTGTGCAGTTGTACTGCAGGCTATTGCCAGTGATGCACTCGTAGGTCTATGACGAGATCTTAAGAGCTATCTACCGAGCTAAGTTACGATGCTTCTGAAAAACTGGGCCCTGTTTAGCATTATATAATATCTGAAATATCAACAAATATGAACAGTTGTTCAAAGTGTCTCCAAAATATTTTTTCCGTTTAAAGCGCGTATTGTATTGTATGTCAATTTTATTTAATAATTCTATTGTTTAAGTCAGACTTTTGCCACGTGTTTTAGATATCATTTTTCACACCTAATTTCTGCATGGTGTTTTGGCACCGACTGGACTCTTTCGCGCCAGTTTTCTTGAATAAACATCAACAGCATGTTTCAGTAGGAGCTACAGGAAATAAATTCCGCCAGAAAACATCTGATGCAGCTAAAAGTCCAGACCACCAGAGACATCAAGCAGCGCATACCTGAGACCTTTAAAAGATGCGAATCCAGTGAAATAAAGAACACATGCACGGACGCTGTTTGTGCTGGTACATATGATAAAATTCATTAGTAAAATCCATAAGCATGCATAATGCGTTACTGTTAATTGGTGTATGCACAAGTTTAAGAAATTTTACTACATTTGATTTCTATATTTGAATATGTTCGTATTTATTTCAATGAAGAACAAATTTAAATCCGTTAAGCATTTCCTAACTTATGAGAGGAACAGGCCTATTTAGCAAAACGAAACCAACACTGCAACTAGAATCTAGCAGGGAATAGGTTAAATGACGCTTTGAAGTGCCGTCAGGCAATGCTTTGCATATACCTGTTAATCTCTGTTTCTAGGCCTGCATCTGAAGCTTTTGTTTGCTGTGCCTATGCTTGTAGTGCCCGACTAGCCCAAAAAAGCTTCAGGCTTCTTCTTAGTAGTCATTTCCCTCCTTAGCTGTAGTCGATCTTGTTATCTGCCAACAAAATACTAATAAAATCCAGTGACTCCAACATGTCTGCTCGCCTGTCGCTCCTACAGCCTGTTTGCACGCAGCCCTGCCATCCCCAAACAACATCTGTTTGACTTAACCCTTTCGCAAGAGCAATGAAAACAATGCAATACTAACCGGTGTAAATAACTGAAAGTTTAACTCCTGTACACAAGGACTGATTTTTTTAAGGTACACTATGGATCTGCGCGTAAAACAAAAAGAAACAATGACATGATTTTTAATTCGCATTTATTCGATTTGACAGAATAACAATAATTATTGGAATATAAAAGGGTTCAAGCACCACCATGCACCACTCTTTATCTTTCGAAATAACACGAATTTAGTGGTTCAGTTTCATTTTAACACATATTTACAGCTTTCAACATTTTGTACAAGTCTATATAACTTAGATCCTGAGTCTGTGCCGCGCGCGACACCATAACTACACCATTAGGGGTTCATGAAAACATTTTAATAGTCGCCTTTCAACGAACCAAACATGAAACTAAGTGAAATCATAAAAGAATAATTTAAAACCACACACACTTCCTTGACCTTGTAGAACCTGCACTGATGTGCACGTAAAACAGGTCTGAGTAGCCGGGACATTGAAACATTACGATGCTACTGTCACTTTAACACAAATGATCCAAATGGACAGTCAATAAAATGGCAACACGGGCGTGCTGTCTCACTCCAGATACTCTCGGAGTATCTCTCAGCTTATTTCTGCGGGATGTCTATTGTCTTTTTCATGCACTGATATGAAGCTCTCCATCAGGGTCTGTTAATACACGGCCCCCACGCTCTGTGCTGGTCCCGGGTGGTGCACTGGGTGCTGCAAATGTGACCCCTGCGGGTACCAGTGATTACTGTAATCTTCCATGTAGGGGGGTGTAGAGCTGAGAGGTGGCTGGGGGATCTGACCCCGGTTGACCTGGCTTGAGTGCGCGTTATTGTCCCACACAGCCGGGGATGGAGGAGAATTGCAGGCCATGGAGTCACTGGCGTTCGGGCTGTGCTCCAGAGGAACCTCGCCGTTTTTGTAAAGTTTCTTGAACTTGGATCTCCGGTTCTGAAACCAAATTTTGACCTGTCCAAAAGAAAAAACGCAACGTACGTGTCAGATAAACTCTTTTTGTTTCCCCTGTGCTTAGAAATGATCTTGTTAGTTTTATTATAAACTTGCAATATATATCTAACGATTTTTGATAAAACTGATGATAAAATAAAAATAAAACTTAAAAATGATAAATAAATAAATGTGCTTCTTTGCAAATAAATAACAATATAAATAACAATATATTAATAATAAATCTCACATTAGTTTTGACAGTAATATAATAAATATACAAGCAATAAAATACTAACACAGATTTGTAAACTTCAATGATCGTTTAGAAGCAGAAGATTGATGCGTATCTGTGCTCAGTGTTAACCGTAGCGCAGTGCAAATTAAAACTTGAGGCTGTTAAACGAAGATTTGTAATTTATTGAGCTGTTTTGTTATTTAATTTGATCTGCAGTATCACCTGTGTCTGTGTGAGCCCGAGTTGTGCAGCGAGTTCAGCTCTCTCCGGGAGCGCCAGATATTGCGCCTTTTGGAAGCGGCGCTGCAGGGCGGCAAGCTGATAACTGGAGTAAATAGTGCGCGGCTTGCGGATCTTCTTGGGTTTTCCGTTTACCATCCGAACCTCAGTCTCTGGTTCTTCTTTGACTGCAGGAGATAAAACGACAGGTAACGTTATTCATCAATCATTTGACGGTGCCGCTTGGTTTCTTTTTTAAAATTGTAACTCATTAATTCAGTAAAATTCATAAAAGCTTCTGGGTTTCTTCGGAACTCGTTAAAAAATTATTCGACTATTGAATAAAAGTTAGTAAATTTATACAATTAAATGACAAAGCTGTGTATTATATTACAAATGTATCTCAGCTCAGGTACACATTTTAAAATAATTTTTGAAAGATTTGTATGATTTTTGAATGTTTATTATTTTTAAAGGTGCTGAAGAAAGAGAAAAGAACAGACTACGAGTTGGCGCTGATTTTGTGGGAATGACTGGTCATGTAATTTGTAGGATTACTGTGGCAATAAAATATACTGTGTCATCGGGCATAGATTGAACACTGAATAACAATGATTAATCGTGTTACAGTTGCAGTAAAATGCCATAATTGCTTTACAGAAACCGCAAGTTTGTTGTGGTTATTAAATACAGCTTAAACATTTCTAGACGCATAATATATTTGAAGGTATTCTATGTCCATAGTGTTGAACACATTTATGATTTGGCGATAATATTACACTTAGGATTTCACTGCAAACAATTAAATAAATACATAAAAAACAATGATAATATTTTTTCTCAACAGCACATCAATCTTTCATTTTTCCAGTCTCGTATTTTACCATGTTTAAAACTTATATTATCTGTCTGTACGCATAGCCTATTATAGGCTTTTATAAGACACTTCATAAATGTATAAGCCTCTGAAAAAACTCAATTAACTTTTAGAATGTTTACATATCTCACCTGCACTTTGGGGTGGCGTCTGCAGGTCTCTGCTGTAATGTCCATATTGTCTGTACGTGTTGCCGTAAGGATACTCAGTCTTGGTGGGGTAAGATCCCACTGATCCCCCCATCCCAGGCAGATTAAACTGGTGGTATGAATTCATCTGCTGAGGGTATGGGGTACTCTGATAGTATTCGTGATGGCTGCTGTAATAACCCATATCTGTAGCCGTGGACTCTGGGAGAGTCGGAGAGTCCTTAGAAGTTGGGTGGCAACTCATAGAGCCCGAAAGGTCGGCTGAAATACCAGGTATCTTCCGCTCATAGGTCGGTCCACTCATTGTAGGTTCGTGTCCCTTTTGGAAAAAACAAACGATCGTCCACTTTTATTTCCAGGGCAGACTTGAATAAGTCATGCACACGGAGTTCGGGATGACTGTCAGGAAAATCCTCGATGTGCTGGGCTCTCTCACTGCTCTGTCTGAAGAACTAAAAGCAATGGCGAAGATCTAGTGTGAGAAAGTGAGTTATAGGGCAGATGGGTGGCCGCTCGGATCCCATTGGCTCATGCTTTTAGCCCTGAGGGCGCAGCGCAAATTCTCCGCGCCTCTACGACTCCAGACTTCAGCATGTGAACATTTAACTGTTGTAATGATAATGAAGACGTAAAGGTTAAATATTAACAGTGTACGTACTGACAAATGTACAATTACAATGGGATTCTAATGCACGTTTCTCTAATTGTCTTTTTAAAAACAGCAAGCGCAAAAATATCGTAGGGTAAACATAAAATACAAGAACTATATATATATATATATATATATATATATATATATAGACTTTTCATAGTTTTGACATGTTCTGCGAGTGAAAATGTGTAGCTATTTATGCACGAGATGACAGTTAAAGTTACTTTGGTTAGTGTAAACACAGGTAGTCAGGCTGATTCCGTGGATATAAATAATATGTGACTTGAATTAAACCAATTACTTTACACATTGTTACATAAAGCACACTTTCAGGTTAACTAGCAGCACTTTGTTTTATTTACTGTCACACGTGAAGGCCAGACTTCCAGACATGCATGTTTCACACTTTAAATCGATATGATTAATTTTGCTTTAATTTAACTTTGGAAACGTTTTAATCTGATCTGTTGGCTTCTTTTCTAATTCTCAGTGGTCTTCGGGTTTTATCTGCCTCGTTCATCGGCCCCCGGGCACTTACTTGTGCGTCCTCTTTATTATAACAGGGTGTGGCGCCAGAACGCGCCTTAACCTTCCCGGCACTGACCTGAGCGCCTGAGCGCTTCCAAAAAAGGACGAGGCAAACCGTTTTGACTGCCGCTCATTTTTATTAACAATTTTAGGTAATCAGACGATGTGCACATGACTGCGTTACTCCAAACGGACTCATGTGAAGTATGAACTGCAGCCGCAAGTCATGAGTTTGTCACATACCTAAGGTGCACATGCAGTCAACCTCAACAGAGGTCTTTTACAGACATGCGAACTTGTGTGAGGTTTGGAACATTCTGTTTAATGTATGTTCTAATAGTGTAATCAGACATTTCGTTTACACAATCATTAATAATTTTCGATTTTATTCTAAATAATATGCATTTTGGTTACAAGTAGTTTCTCATATTTGCTTATTTATACCTATATCGTAATAGTGCATAGCATATAGCATAAGTATTTTACAGCCCATCTCACAAGGAAATAGTTTTACCCGTACACTGTGTACCATAATTTGGTTTCGTAGCTGTAGCCTATTTCTAAATCCCTGCCGTTTATCCTTTGGTGTGATACCGCCCCCTTGTGGCCAACATACAATATGGTAACGCTGATCACGATAGAAATTAACCAATTACAACGTATTCAAATACCAAATACAACGTAATCGCATTACAAACTGGCAGGCAGTCTAATCACTATATAACGTAACATAATTTTACGTACATATTAACACCATTAAGAAACATTATCATTATTTCATATTCAATAAGAGAAACTAAACACGTCCTCATTTATTTATTAAAATAACGAAATTATGCGTTTAAAAGAAATAACCCTAATATCCTCGAAAAATTCTTATAATAACAATTATATCTTTTTAATAAAGAATAATTAAAGTTTTAAAATGTTTATTTATTAAAGTTTAATATTGCTCGTAGTTATAGTTAGCAAACTATATTTTGTTATAGTTAATATTATTTTATTATCTGAAGGGGGCACAACAAACAATTATTTCTTATTAAGTTTGAGGACTCCACAACAATTATATATGTTCTCCCTGTCTCACCGGGGCCCTTACAGGTATCTCAGCCCTGTTACTGAGGTCCTGTACGCAGCATACAAACTGCACTGGTACAGATGAACAGTGATTTGACTAGCAAATACATACAGAACATATAGATAGAATATAGAATAGAATATAGAATACCTATTGACCATTAAAACCATTGTAATAACTATAACAACAATAATAACAGTTACATGCTGACATTAAAATGCTGTTAATTATAATAAACTGTAAATCGTGATGTAATGCTCCTATATACGCAGCAGGTGGCGCCAGCATAACAAGTTTTTCCCGTAACCTCTGATTTAGAAGATTTTAATAACTTCTGTAATTGTTAATTGCATTGTTTAAAAAGTATAAACTGCAAGTTATTAATTAATTAATTAATTAATTAATAATGTTTTGTTTTTGTTTGATATTTTCCTACAATTTAAATACATCGTACAACATTTCTTAATCTTGTAGAGTAATCTAATGTTTTTATTATTTCATTTCTGAAGGTTAATTTCTGAAGATGGATAATAAATGTAGCTGGAACAACAAAAGGGGGGAGAGAGAGCATAAGAGGTCACTCTCTTCACCTTCAGTTCATTGTGTCTGAGATGTGGAAGGTGTTATCTGTTTGGACTGGATAAAATAAGGGCCTGGAATGGAACTGGTAGAATATTAAAGATTTATTAATCACACTTTCCCTTCTTTAGGAAGACCGCTCTGATGTGTTTTGAGTCTGGATGTTCAACACTTCATGACTAGAGAAAAATGACACAGATTCTTCTGGAAGCTCTGGTAGGTCTTCATTGTTGGCTAGGTTGAAACTCTTTTGTTTGATGTCCTAAGTGTTTAAACCCTTCATTTTGTGGCCAGTCCAGAGCATTGAAGTTTTCTGGGTAAGTCTGCAATTACAGGCTGAGTGTAGAGTTCCATCGGTCAGCCAGGCTGAACACAGTCTTTTGTTGTGATCATTACAAATGCTTCCGTCTTTCCTCAAAGTGCATCATTTCCATTAAGCGCTCTTAAATCCAGGGGAAACTCACACAGCTGTGGCTTAACACAGATCCTTTAATGGGTGTTAAATTATTGATGCACAAACACTGATGTTCTGATGGAAATTGTGTAACTGTCTGAGAGTGTTTTAGAAGCAATGCGTGCAAAATACATGCACAAAATAGTTTAAAATATATAAGATGTGTAATATCTAAATATATACACAAACACTGAGCGAAAAAATCCTTAAAACCTATGTATGGGTCATGCTGAATTGTTTAAATGACTTGTGTTATCATCTCCTTAAAAAAACAAATATTGAATTTAAAGATTTTGTTAATGAATACGTTGACTGAATAGTGGTGAAGCAGGCAAGTGAGAAGTGACAATGTGTTTGAACAAGTGTACACATTCACACACACACACACACA
>JAZGTJ010009798.1:0-18902 GCA_036877575.1 Botia almorhae
TCTCTTTGTCTGTGTGTCTGTCTGTGTGTTTGTCTGTCTTTGTGTTCTGTGTACATTTATCATACATGTAAAGCTGCTTTGTAACAATGTCCTTTTGTGAAAAACGCTATACAAATAAAGTTGAATTGAATTGAATTGAACATGAGCCTGACTCACCGCTGAATGGCCGGGACACATCTCGGCTCCTCAGCAAGAACCTGAATGAAAGCGAGTGCCGGCAGGCTTTATACACCCCGCTTCCGGCGTGAGCCGACGCACTGCGCTTTGCCCAAATGCTCATTGGCTCTCTCCTCTCGGGCCGATACTCATTGGCGCAATTTTTTACTACACGAAGGTGATGGGGGTCTCAAGCAAGACCCCATACGTCAGTCAGTTGACGTAACGTCTCCTTTCCCTTCTTCAGGGAACGGGGGTTACATATGTAACCAAGACGTTCCTTTGTAATACAACCATAATTAGTAGTACAAATTTTAGTCAAATTCTTTGGTATGATAACCCCCAGATATTTAATATTATTTGTGTTAAATTTAAAATCATATTTATTACGTATATTTTCCTGTGGCGAATAATTAAATACCGAAACGTCACAAACAAATTTTTTTGCAGCACAAACCAGCACAAACGACTGAGATTATTTTGCCAACATTTTGTGTTGGGTGGGGGGCCAACTTCCACTACATCCCACTTTTACTTTTTTTTACTTTAGAAGCTATAAGCCTAGTGACGTGAAGCACTGATAAAATGTATACCCTAAATACAAAGTAAGTTGCTTTCGATAAAAGCATCTGTCAAATTCATTAACGTAAATGTAAGCAACAAGGTGAATTCGTAAATTGTAGTGCCCCCTTGCGGTTACAATCCAGCTTCTTGTTGGGTTTTTCACTTATATACCAAATTTTATGGTAATGGTCACTCACAGTAGAAATTATTAGATGTTAAAATGGAAAATCTGCAACACCTCTAAAAAAGCTGAGCTGCTTTTAATCCTTTATTGAACGTTAATTTTATTCACAGTTCAAGTTCATAAGATAAAAGAAAAACAAAGATAGTGTTTTTTAAACACTTGTTGAGCACATATATATTAAAATTTACTCAGCTGGTGGTAGGATTACCAATTACTCAAATAAAACTGGAAATGTTTTTAATATGCATGTTTTTATTACACATGCTGTCTTTCTAGTTATCAAGACTCATGAGCAGAGCTGTTCCTCTCTTGACCCAGTGCTCATAAGGCACAGCTCCAGACTTCAGATCAACTGCCACCACAAATGAGGGACAGCTGGTGCCTCCATACCGCACAGGATAATAGTAGCAGGGACAGCTGTACATATCTACAAATGCAACAGAAGCAGGATTTACTGATATAACCCAGACAACTGAATTTAAAGCAGAAGATCCAATGGAAAACTGGATAGCGTGTGCTCACTCTTGGCGACCCTCTTGCGGCTATCCACAGGTTTGAAGTGAATGGTGGGCATGGGGCAGACCAGCTGCATGGGCTCTGCCTCCACCAAACAAGAAGTTTTCTTATCCCAGCCTGCCCCCTCCAGATACAGCCCCTGGATAAACACTCCATCCTAATGGAGATGGGAAAAAAGAGCTGGAGTACAACAGGAAACATGCAAGCATTGAGAGAAGCATAGATCTGGAGGCATGCCACAAGAGGCAGCAGTGAGTGGGTGAGTGAGTGAGAGAGATGCAAATGTCAGGTGCATCAACTCCTAAAGGACGGGATGGCAGCAGTTACTCACCTTGGGAGGGAAAAGCAGATTGTTGTCATCTACTGTAGTGACAGTGAACTCCCAAGATAGAGCATCTACAGACAGCTGCATGACAAACACAACACCGCTATCAGAAGCGCTGACTGACATAGAGATAATTGACAGCTTTTTAACACACACAAACGCACATTGGCAATATGTAATTTATGAGGACTCTCCATAGACGTTATGGTTTTTATACTGTACAAACTGTACATTCTATCCCCTAACCATAAACTTTCCCCTTAATCACACAAAACACTCACACAAAACTTTTGGCATTTTTTACTTAACAAAATATCACCAGTATATTTTCAGTTTAATATGTTTTTTTAAGTGATTTGATTTATGAGGACATAGGAAGTGTCCCCATAAGCCATGTTTACATTGTTATACACGTGTCATTATACACATTTGTGTCCTTGTAAACCAAATATCCAAACCCACCTGTCAGTATGTGTGTGGGGTGGACATTACATATTACACATCAAATTAAATTTTTTAATGTTGCACTGCTTCAAAACAGTTTTACATATAATGAAAAATTAAACACAGAAAACAAAAAATGATCAAACAGAATACATGGTATAATTGCAAATTTATACTGTTCATTATAAGATGTAAATTAATCAAACGAATAAGCTAATGAAGGATTCTAAGAATTTAGTTGGTTTATTAATTAAAATTTGACTGAACTGATAAGTACAACACATTTGGACCATTTTAATAAAAGAACATTAGAATGCCATTAGAAAACCCTGTCATTGCACGTGAAGGCTTGTATTCAAACTGCCTAGTAAAACAGTATGTATCTCTGAGACTATGCAACATTTTGTCGAATAACATGACAGATAATATCACATTTAACAAGTATGACCATATAAGCCCAGTTTTGTCAACTCTAAACTGGCTGCCTATCAAGCACCATATAAATTTCAAAATCTTGCTTATTACTTACAAGGCTCTGAATGGTTTTGCTCCTCAATACGTGAGCGAGCTCCTCTCCTATTATAGCCCTTCACGTTCACTGCGCTCTGAAGGTTCTGGCCAACTGTTAGTACCCAGAATTTCAAAAACAAGTGCTGATGGTAGATCCTTCGTATTTGGCACCCAAACTTTGGAATAGTCTTCCCAGTGTTGTCCGGGAGGCAGATACACTCTGTCTTTTTAAATCTAGACTAAAGATCCACCTCTTTAACTTGCCTATACATATTCATATGAATTTATTACTCAAATCCCCTAAGGGATTATTAGGCTGCATTAATTAGGTGAACCGGGAACTATCCCACAAGAACAGATGTACTGGCTCCACACTAAATCTGTCTGTCTTTCATTCCCCAAGGTCCTGTAGTCAGCTGGATCCAAACTCTGAGACCAGATGGTGGGGGACTGGATGAAATGACCCTGAGACAGATCATCAGGATTTGATAGACTTCTTTAGTAATCCTACATACATGATAACTTTTGGCTTTATTTTGTTCCCTGCTTAGGCACAGCAGTGTGTTGTTATGGCTGCAATTAGTAACATTATGCCTCATCGCTTTTTGCTGGCACGGTTTTTCAGTGCCCAACATATCAAATATAGTTGGAACCATCAGTTTTCCATCAATAATTAACTATAAATCATCACAATAAACTGTTCACACTCTCAACCTGTTGGCTTCCTTGCTGGGAGACTGCTGACGTCTAACTTAGCCTAGGGTTTTGTTTTGTAAATTGTAAACGTCCAATATTTTACTGTATATATTTTATGTATGTATGCTGCTTTTGCATGTTGTGTAGTTCATGGTACTATTGCAAATCCCTTATAGTCCCACCCCATCCTTATGTATGCTGGAATGCATATACATGGATAAATGCATACGAATGGATAATGGTTATTAAGCTTTCCATCAGCCCTTTGTTGTAGAATTGGCTAAACTAATACATGACAGGTGCTTGTTGATTATCAAATTAAGCAAATTTTCTGCTGAGGGGTTCAGTGAGTTATTTGGGGGATTAACGTGCAAACTGCTTTGATGTTGAGAATAAACATTATCATTGGGGCATTAGAAAGGTCGCTAGTAGGGGCCTTCATCAGAGTACTAGTTTTAGTTTGGACTACAATTCCCATGTACCTAGGGCTGATTACTTCCTGTTTGCTGCACCTGTGATCAATCAGCCCTGTTATATAAGCCCCAGACTTTCTTAGCTTCAGTGCGATGTCTTGTTTTGCCCAGAGCATTTAATTTCAGAGCATTTCTTCCTATTGTTTACCTGGTTGTCTGAGTTGTGTACTGATTGATTGTTTGCTGCCTGCCTCTTAACTTTTGCTTTGGACTTGGTTTACGATTGTTTTCTGCCTGCCCTGACCTCTGCCTGTTTTCTCGTTTTGATTTTGCTTTGCCCTCATTGCTGTTTGCTGGTGTTTGACCATTTGCCTGTTTTTGACAACTCTGTAATAAAGTGCTGCACATGGATCCAAACGTCCCAGAGTCATGTGTAAAGTGTGCATGATTTTAATACAGTCTGTACAAGAGTTTATGAATGTGTTTCTGTAAAGAATTACAAACCATCAGCTTTCTTTAACCATATATGATTGAAATGGGATAGAAGCTCATGTGAGAAGGGTAACACTAACTTTCTCAAAAGTTCAAAATGTATTTTGAAATCATAATTACAAAGTAACGTATTTATTTGATTTAGGTTGGACTCAATTGAGCATGTTGGGCAATTTTGTTTTTTCTTCACCCACAAACAGTATGCTTTTATACCACTAACAACAAAATGATGTGCAAAGGATGTGTAATTGTGGGGTTATCTATGCATTTTTTGACATTCTCATGCTTCCACAAAGAATGACATATAATGCAGCATAAAACAAAGCACGGCACCTGTGCTACTACTGCTGCTAGTACACATCAGTAATGTTCTCGCCTCTGGCTCAGATAGTTGACGCAACAAACTTTAGTCTGTGTGATCTAAGAACAGTAGTGTAGGAAAATAGTGTTTTCACACGGCAAACTCACAACTGACAAACACATATGAAATATTGCATTTGATATTACACTACAGTTTCCTGCTATCCAGTATGCACTGCCCTATGACATATAAACATATAAAATGATTGGCAGAAAAGTCCCTTTTTTTAGCAGTTTACAAAACCTGGGATTGTCACATTTTAGGATTGTAAGACATTTCAGGACACCTGCGTGATTCTGCATTGTGTTCGATAATATTTTTTCTGTGTGCTAGTCTATTAAAACCTGTATGTGTAAATATGTAAAAAGTCTTACATTGTTGTGGCGTGCGGAGCTCTGTAGTACTGCGGTGAGGAAGCCCGTAGGGAAAGTAAATCCAGACAGCCAGAAGAGAACAGGAGGGTGAGCCGTCTCTGCCCAGCGAGCAAACTGCTCCACACGCTGACACAGGTCCCGTGTCCAAGACGCCAAGGGCTTCAGAGATGGGTATGCCTGAGAGAGAAATTAGAGCCTGGTTGGTGCTTTTGAACGTAATGCTTCTATAGTGATGTAATTAATGATTTTACTATTTTCCTTGACATTTCTCCTTTTATTTTCTACGTACAGCAATTTAACACCAGATAAATGAAATCTTGTAAAGAGTTGAAATCAACTTCAAACTCTACAAAATACTGATAAACTAAATAAATGAAGAATTTATGCCCAGAGAAGTAGCATTTCAAACAGTGACTGCCATTCAGCACTAGGAAAATAGTTATGATTAGTTTCATCTTATGCTGTGCCATAAAAAATCATTATGCTTTTAGGTTCTCACTAGCATGAAAATGAGAATGTTTTTTATATATCTCTAGGCAGACTAAATGTTGTTGCATTTATGCTTTAAAAGTAGGGCATTACAGAGAGATAAATGATAAAACAAGGTTTAGGGAGAGTTTATGATCTTTGTATTTTTACATTATTTATTTAGTATTTTTTCAGTTTTACAAAGATGCTAAATTTGTTCTATTTCGAGCATGGTTCACTCGACATTGCGTCAGTAGCTGATGCTATGAGGAACTGTGTAAAATCACACAGTGTGAATAGTGAACAACAGTTCAGCTTTAGCGGAGCTATGTACTGCTCTAATAATCAGGGTACGATTGCTGACAAGTGGTTACACAAGCACAATACTGTAGGGTAGAGCAACAGAGACTCTGTGTCATAGTATGAATATAAACCGCTGCCACGCCATTAGCCATCAGTAAGGAGGGCCAGTCAGAGAAGTGCATTCAGGTCCTGTGCAAATTTGCATATCAGGTCAGACTATGGGACCTAGCTAAGCCTAGGTGGGACACTAGCCTAGCTGGTCTCAAGCACCACACAGTGAAGACAATAGATAATGAGCAATGCAATATGGATAATGTGGCATAAGAATGTGACCATCCCTGCACATTAAAACACAAACTTAATGCTGATAGAGAGCAAATATAGATCCCGGTGGCAGCTTGTTTGCATTGCTGTTAATTAACGTGCAACAGCGGCGAGCAACAGTGATAGCCCCGTCTACCCAGCCCAACCTTAAAATCATGCCTAAAATCATCTCTCTGTATGGGTCCAGAGACATGGCTCTCTGTCAGGGTCCTGGCTTCCTGTTTTAAGTCTTTTAGATTGTCTTGCCAGGATTCTGACATTGCCTGTGTTTTTGTCAATCATGTTGTTTAGATCCTGACTCAATCCTAGTTGTGGTTCTTGTTTCTGGGAGTCAGGATCTAAACTCATACTCTGGGTCTTTGTTTTCTGTGGAAGCACATGGCTTCTGTTTGTTTACATTTTGCCATGTGCTCTCCGGTCACGTGTCTTGAACCCATCTCCTTTGTTTTCTTGTTAATCCCGTTTCAGTTGATTTTCCTCACCTGTTTGTCTTTACCTCCTTGGTTTGTTTCCTATTTAATGCCCTTGTGTTTGCGGTCTTGTGCTGGTTCGTTGTACTTGTTTGAAGTTTACCTGTACCTGTTTGAGGGCCGTTTGCTTGTATGCTTACTCATTTACGTGTTTTCTTGAATCGCTGTTCTTAGTTATAGTCTGGTTTTGTCCCCCATTTCCCCCCCCACGTCGGTTTTTGTTTCTGTTTTATTTAATAAAGACCATTTTTGTTGTTAGGCTGTCTGCAATTGGGTTCTTTCCCCCGGGTCCCTGACAGCTCTCATTCAGCAGTGCAGGAGAAACTTTTTCATGTGAGTCTAAATTTAGAACATTAAAAAATGGCAAAATCATAATTTTTCTAATATTACTTTGTGCATTTTTAAAATGTTTCATAAAACTGCAAAAAGTAATAAACAAAAATCTATGACAATTATTTAAACAGCATGTGTGTACAGTTCTAATTCAAAGTTTGAAACATTGCATTTTAAACATATAGCAGCTGTTTGTTTTTTAATTTTTCTTGTCATGGTTAAAAATGCAATACACACAAACAAACACAACCAATACACACGAGTCACTGCCCACGATAGTAGTTCAATAGTAGTGCAAGAGTGAGGGACTGGAGACAACAGAAGAAGAGTCCAGCTGGAAAGTCTTAATGCATGCTCTCCACTTGCCATTTGGATCAGTAATAGAATGTGCACTTTCTATAGATCTTCATGTAAACATGCCTATGTTTGTTCAGCTTATTACAGTACAATTATCCTTAGCAGTGACCCAAGAAGCCTACATAAACACTACCAGATGACCAACACACACACAAATCTATGTCAGTATAATGAGGTTGTTTCATCCCTTATTGACCTGAACACACACACACACACACACACACATTAGTAAAGCATCTTACATGCAGAGTCCTGCGAGCAGTGTGTTTTTGGCATGAATTGAGTGTGTCTCAGTCAATAATAAATGAGAATAGTGGTTAAACAAATAAAATCAAAGCTGTGAGAGGAAGGTTGTATAATTATGCTGCCCTCTAAGATATCCTAATCTGGCCAATTTCTAAGGCAGCATCACACATAATTATGGCTATGGAACTAAAAAAAAATAATCCAAAACAGTGGAGATTAGGGAGAAATATTATGTCATTCAATACTTAAAAGCATTGATAGTTAAATGTAATGAAATTGACTATTTTACTCAATATATGTGTGTGCTATGTATTTTTAAACAGGACTATTGTGTTGTTAGGTTAAGCAACATTAAAATTTACTGGAATTCATAGTTTTTTGGTAGTTTCTCAAGTAGAGTTCACAAGTAGTGTTTCAAATTGGTCACATAGGTTTCAATTCAGTTACAATGGTGTTTAGAGTGTTTTCTCTACCTTATCCCAGAGAGGAGGCACACGAGCATCATGGATAGAGTGAAATGTCTCTTCTAGACTTTTGGACATCACAACCAGACCCTTAATGCCCTTCTCCAGCTCTAGAAGAGATGATCTGCACAACAATATAATACATTGAGATTAGTATGTTAATATTCATCCTGTGGGTGACCATTATGCACTCTCCCACAGATGCACACACACAGACCTGATGGTGTGTAGCAGTGTGTTATATCTCTGGATCTCCTGCAGTAGTACCACATTCAAAGGTAAAAGGTCATCCTTCAGCAACTTCCTGGTACCCTCATAGTCTATCTGAGCAGGAATCTTCTGGAGCACATCAGCAGAGAGTTCCAATACCTGCACACATACAGTACACAATTTTAAGACCCAATGAAAGCAAAGTTTTTCGGTTTATTGTTGACATTTACTATTACAATGGGCAGTTTGGATGGGACATATTGAATGACTCATCCTTTTTAAATGACCAATATACCATTGAATATTCTCATTGTAAAGTCTATTTGACTGGCCAAAAATCTGTGTAGTGCAAAATCAGTCATCCATATTTGCCATCTGTTTTCCTGAGGGAGATAACACTGAAAGAACACAAAATTCCAATTTTGATTTCAAAGGGTCTTAAATGTTGAATGCAATTATGCCAGTCTCGAGTATTCACACACCTTGTTCTCCCTGCTGGTTGCAGTGCTGCTGGAGTCTGTGCTGGTGACCTGTGGCTGTAGAGACAGAAGTGTGTGGAAGAGGGTTTGAGTCTCTATAATCTGACTGGCAATGTCAGCATTGGGGTGTTGTCCAAACAGTTCTGGGTGCTCCATTGCTGGCAACTGACCAATGAACTCCACATATGAGGTCTGAGGTCCATCACAAGGAACATAGTAAGACAGGAGGGAGGAGAGCCTACACACACAAACAAACACCCACACACACACAAAAAGCTTTTGGCTGTTGAAGACTTCAAACACATTTACAGGCCTACAGCACCAAGTGTTTTTTTGCATAAAAAAACATTGTTCAACATTGTTTTAATAAAAGAAACTTGTAGCTAAACCTATTTTATGGAACTGCTTCATCCTTGGTTTTAAATCTTACTATGATCCATCATTTCTTTATTAGTTGGCTAGGTTGATTGTTTAATTGTTCAGATGTAAAACAATTCATTCAGTTATGCAAACCTATTTTAGGAAACAGTTCTGGTGTCAGGCCAATCACCAGTCACCGATCAACCAAGCCACACAACCACATCACGCCAATTCACCAGAATACTAATCACCTGCACGTTTCCCATTATCTCACCAGTTATAAGCACAAATCGAGCCAGCACTCATTGTCTCATTAACTGTAAAGGACCACTTACCTGTTACTCCATGCCCCAGCAATCTCTCCTGTGTTTGTCACTCATTGATTCTTCCTGGTTAGTCTCCTGTGAGCCTGTTGTCCTACACTTGTTAAAAGAACTCAGCTGTTACTCACCTGGATACCCAGCTTGGTGTGTGCTGTCATTACCGCCTCATCCTAGTGATGGTAAAGTGTACCTTTTTTGAACCAGCGAAGCTTTTACAATTGTAATAAAAAAAGGCAAATAAAACACTGGACCTAAAAAGTTTAGGCCTACTTGTCTCCAATATATTAAAACAGGCTAGTGCATGGACCAATTTTTGAACAAAAAAAGGAATACATTTTAAAAATTAATGGTAGCCTGGCAAGCGGCAGGCTATGGGCCTTTTTCCAGCATTTTCCAGCTTATTACACTACTTTCCAAAACAATACTGGAAAAATTACATATTAGGGCAAGGACAGGCTGAGATGTATTGATTTCATTCACTAATAAACTTTTTGCAACGGTACCATGATAAAGTCTCACAACAATAAACTCTTCTAAACTGCCACAATGCAGTTGCAACGGTTTCCACTGACAGGGACTGACCCCTCAGCTGCAGCTGTATTTGGCCTCCTATGATGGCACCATTGGTTTGGAATGGTTTATACAGCTCTCCATCCATGTGTCCAACCGAATCCAAGTCATTATGGAAGCCCCAAAGGGTCAACAACACCATCTGCAATCACTCCAGCTAGAATCCCTCAGCTTTCCAGACCCAGAAAACAAACCCATGCAGGTCGACAAGTCTAGACCCAGAGTCTTTGTTCATATTGTGGGGCTGGAGGGCATGTTGGGTCCACATGCCCCATACGTCCTCCATGTCCTGCGGTGAGTTATATATCCTGTCTTCCTTTGTCAGTAAAACTCCCTTTACTGCTGAAATAGTCCCAAATACCGCGGTATGTCTCTTCCAGCATGTGCTCTACCTCAACTCTGGGTCAGCCAGCAATTTTATGTCCAGGAACCTCTGGCACCAGCTCAAACTCCAGACCACTGAGGTCACCTACCAAGTCCAGTCCTTCACTGGGGAAACCACAAGACCGTTGATGTGTTATATGAACCTACTGGTTCTGAAGAGGTCTATTGCTGATGTCATCCTTTGGCATCCTTGTGATATCTTGGGGTACTGAGGAGATCCTGATCATACGTGTAAACTCCACCTCTGTTGAAAGCTTAATCTAAATTATAATCAGTGGATATTCCTGCATGTTACGCTTTTTTCAGCAAGGTATTTTATCTCACCGGCCATGGGACAACCTTATCCAGCCTCATGCTATCAACATTATTCCAGGTAAACCAGTGCCACAGGGTAAAATCTATCTACTCTTCATGCCTGAGCAAAAGTCCATAAAGGGATATATACAAGCTTTACAACAGAGCTATATCCACCCATCTACATCTCCTGCATTTTCTAGCTTCTTCATGGTCAAAAAGGCCAGATGCTTGCGGCCCTGTACTAATTACCGTGCCCTGAACAAGAGCATTGTAAAATTCACCGTACCCTCTGCCTTGTCGCAGCCACCAGGTTTACCTTGTTGGACCACTGCAGCATGTATAACCTCATTAGTCATGTAAAGAACTGGCCCAAAAAGACTTCCTTGGCTTCATCTTTATCATCAATTCATCAGCAGTTACAGTTCCATGACTTCTCCCCTGACCTTCCTGCTCAAAAACACCAGCACCACAGAAGCATTTCAGAAGCTCAAAGAAGCCATCACAAGGGCACTGCTCCTCATCCTCCTCCTCAACTTTTTGTTGAAGTAGATGCTCCCACCACAGGGGTAGGAGCCATGTCATCTCAGCAGCTGGGGGTTTCCAATACACTTCATCCATGTGCCCATTTTCTAAGAAGGTCACTCCTGTAGAGTGAAACTATGATACTTGTTCACTCCTACTTAGCTATTAGTCCATGCTCCAGCGATTCCTCCTAGTTCCAAGTCTCCTGTGTGTCTGTTTTCATCCACCTGTTAAAAACTCACCTGTTACTAACCTAGTGTGTGCTGTGTGTCACCTCTTCACCCTTCACAGTCCACAAGCTCCTGTATCTATAAACTATAATAATCAAATCAGTTATTCAAGTCTCCTTATCGTCACTGCTCAGTTAATGTTCTCCTGTGTCTCATCAATAAACATCACCTCAGTAACGTTTTCCTGTTGTCCAAGTCTACTTACCATAACATTTGGCATTTGGACTTGTTCTAAAGAGTTAAAAACAAATACACTAGCGGTCAAAAGTTTAGGGTAACTCGACTAAAATAATTATCATTACATTACAAACCTCATGATCTGTAGGCATAAGCCTAAATGTTTGAAATGAGTTTGAAACAGTAATATATTTGTGCCAATATCTTAATTTCTTTTATTACAAAGCTAAAATTTTATTTTTTAAATATGTTTTTTGAAATGGATGACTTAGACCGAATAATGAACAATATGCAGCCAATAAGAGCCCAGCCTAGATGAAAACTCCTTCCACTTCTACTGTTTTAAAACCCATTTAGGGGAAGGCTTCAAGAAGCCAGTTGATATAATGCGATGAGCACGTTTTTGCAAATTATAGGCAAAGGGTGATTACACTGAAGATGCAAAAATCAGACTTTTAGATTATTTTATTTATCATCATAGATTTTGGATGTTTTAGTCACAGAATAATTCTAAAAGTTCCAATTGTGTTATTCAAATGTTGTTGATAAGTGTATTATTATTATAAAATGTGGAAGAAATATTAATGGGGGTCTTCCTTGAGAGCCCTATCACCTTCACGTAGAAAAAACGCGCTAATGAGCATTGGCCCGAGAGGAAAGATCCAATGAGCATTGGGCAAGAGACATTGGGACCGGCGTTCTAGAGAGGGATTTCCTCCCAAACAAGCACTTCCTCTAGGGAGCTCCACGGACAGTGTGCATCTTTTTAAAGATGTCTTTCTGTCTGTGCGTTTCTGGGTGCGGTCGTTTCCTGACCTCGTCTGATGGCCATGGAGCGCTGTGTAGCATGCCTGGGCAAACAGCATGCTGAGGCAGTGTTTACGGTGGGGTCATGCCCTCGTTGTGAGAGCATGCCCATCTCGACGCTGCGGTCACAGCTTTCTCTTGTCTTGGGAGATCAAGCACCCCTAAACAGCCCAAGGCAGCAGAGCTGGTTAGCACTCTGGGAGACCTGAGAGTGACGGTGGAGACTTCTCCGTCAGGCCAGTCCCCGCGGTCCTCCCGGTCCTCTACAGCATCGCTGTACCTCCCCCCGCAGGGCCCGTTATCCTTTTTGGCGCTCCAGATAAGGACAGGATATCGCTAGCTGCATCGATGAGT
The DNA here is from genome assembly GCA_036877575.1 of Botia almorhae. Classification (NCBI taxonomy): domain Eukaryota; kingdom Metazoa; phylum Chordata; class Actinopteri; order Cypriniformes; family Botiidae; genus Botia; species Botia almorhae. Next base: position 12,714 of record JAZGTJ010009798.1, read on the forward strand.
GGGCTGCTCTTCTCTGAGCCAGGGGACGATGCTGGACTCCCCCCCTTGGGGCGGGCTGGTCCGGCTGACTCCAACTCGGGGTTGACAGCCATGCTTGCCCGGGCAGCTGCGGCCATTGGGCTGGAGTGGAATCCTCCACCCAGTCCAGAGCGCTCGCGGCTGGATGATTGGTTCCTGGGAGCCCCTCGGGAAGCTCACTCCCGTCCCGCCCCAGTGCCTTTCTTCCCGGAGGTGCACGCAGAGGTACAGAAGTCGTGAAAGGCACCTTTTTCTGCCCGAAGCCACTTCTCCGCTCTCACTACCCTTGATGAGGGGGCTGCCAGGGGGTATGCAGAGATCTCTCAGGTGGAGCATGCAGTTGCGGTGCACCTGTGCCCGCAAAATGCTGACACCTGCCGGGACCGCCCGCGTCTCCTGTCCCGAGCTGGTAAGACCACGACGGCGCTCACCGAGTGTATCTGAACTGTTCATCATCACGTCACACTGTTGACTGTAATTACTGGCAATTTATATTTCATTTCTAAGTCAACAAATGCATGTGATTTCCTTCCTACTAGTGCAGAAAACTTTACAGCTGCTCCTGCTGTGCTCTCAAGACAACATGGAGGAAATGATTAAAAGTAATTATAGGATACGATTGCTAGTAACAGAGGTTCGAACTGTGTTGTGGGGTCCTGTAGGACCAACAGACCCAGAGGAACTGGAACAAATTTAAAACTGTAGGCTATTTAACTGTAGACACTACAAGATTCAATATTCTGCACCATTCATTCTGTTGGTCTTTTTTGGACCTGGACTGTGGTGAAAGACTTACTGGCTGAAGGGGACCCTGCGAAATACTCAAAGCAGGACATAAAGGGGTGTTGCTGACACATTCAACAGAAGGTAAGTGTGTGTGGAATGAGAAAATCTGTCTTGATATGTTGCATGCGCATTTTCTGGGATTGTGCAAACAGGTAAACACAATTCGGCCATATGGGGGTGCTCTATCACTTCATAATGTCTAACATCTGGGACAAAAATTGATATTTATACAAAGGCTAGAGTTATTGTACATGGTTTGGATCAAATAGAGAGCATGTTAGAGTCTCTGTGTCAAACTCACTTAAAAAAGGGTGTATCAATAACGGCACGACAGAAACAGTGGTTAATGTAAGTCATAAGCAGGCGCCTGTCCCAGTCATCAGTCACGTGACCTCCATAGCTGATCCCAGCAATTAGAAATTTCAGAGCATCCCAAGGAATCTCCTCACACTCATCCAGATAGAGACTTAATAGATTTTCGCTGACCTGAGAAACAGATGAGGTATTATTGCTCAAAATCATGAGAGATTAACACTAGACAAACCACCCCTCTTTCTGTACCTCAAAGTCGGAGTCATTGAAGCTGTAGACGATGTTCCAACCGAGCTGTAGGAACTTCCTCCTCTCTAGTATGATACTGTGGAAGAAGCAAAGAGTGAAGAGCAGCTTACGGTACTGCAGAGGTCGCAAGCAGCGTGAGAACTGAGCCTCAGACACCAACTGATAGAGACGCTTCATATTCCACTTTACCCCCTACAGAGACACATAACGCACACAAAGAACACTTTAATTACAGTACATGCCTTAGAACAGCGTGTGAAGCATGTGCATATGTGTGTGTACCCTGGGTGGCTCAGTGGTGATTTTTATGCCCATCTGGAGAACAGCAATAGGGAATTCTTGGTGAGGGGAGGAGCTCAGCCACAATCGGAAATCTGGATGACATTCCTGGACCTGTAACTCATCCACCAGTTTATCCAGCTCACACATCCAAGAGAGAGACAGGTGACAGTTTGCCAGGAATACCCAGTGACCTGCCAAAAAAATACAGAGAAAGAGATTAAGTGATAATGTCACAGAGGAGACTTAGGTCCCGCCTCCCCCGCGTCATCAGACGGAGTCAGCGCCAGAGTATTAAGCCTTTCTGCCATGGACTTCAATTCCCAGAATCCCACATACCCGGAACTAATTACTTTGTTTGGTCACCTGTAGATTATTAACACACCCTATATAAACTGTTCGCATTCTCGTCTCTGTGCAGGCTTTTTTTTTTGCCACGGCATCATTACTGAGCAGTTTTTCCTGTGTAAGTTATCTCATGTATTGCTCTCTGATTGTTTAACGTTTATCCCTGATTCCCTTTGACTATGGCAAACCACACGTATCTGAGTCATCGTTACAATTAAAATGAAATGATTATTAAATTTTTTAACATATTTAAAAGTAGTTGTGTTACGTGATTTGTGGCATGTTGCAAAGATCCAACTATTTTGTATTTGATATATGGCTTAGTATTTTGCCGAAGCAAATAAAAAAAATCAAAATTACATATCATTTTTAACAGACTCCAATAAAAGGTCAATGTCATTGAAACAGATTTTGCTCAAAGTTTGCAACTGCTTTTAGTTCAAAAGGAAAAAACATTGACTGTTTGAAAGAAATAAACATTCTATTAAAATCTATCAGTGAAATGTTCACCTGTTCAAATAAAGTAAATGCATACAGGTGCCTGACCAAATTAAAACAATAAAAAGGAAAAGTTGTTGCAACAGAAAGCTGTTGTTCCAAAAACTAATAGTGTATTCCTACCACATAAGGATTTGTGATGTTTTCACCAATAAGGTCTAAGTTAGAGCTTCATGTCTGAAACACCACTGTGCTTATGTGGTTAAAATAAATTCAGAATATTCTTGCAGAAATAGTGCAGTGACTTTTTTGTTCACATAAAGGAAAATTATTGACAATTACATATAACTGAAGGAGAACTGCTAAGAGATATCACAGAAGAAGCCAACTTACAGAAAAAAGAGAAATACAATAAAAATAACAGGCAGAGAGGGAGAGATCACTTCACCATTCTTGACTCCCTCTTTAATTAGGCGTGTTGCGATGGGAGCCTGGCCCTGACCCAGTGAGAGGGCAAAGAAGCGCTGACCCATGCCTGATGTCTCTGCCAGCTGGACCAGGGCTGCCATTGGGTCCACACCAGGAGACAACAAGAAGATCAGAGGAGTTGTTGTGATGCTTTCCGCTACAACCTGACACACATGCATACACACACAAACACAATGCGTTTTGATAAGACTGCAGACAGCAGTCTGTTTTTAGGAAACATTCTCACATTCAATTTCAGAAGCTAAAAATGTTTTCTTCTTGTAAGACACTGTCAGGCATTAACTGAGTTCATTTCACCCTTAATGTAATATATAAATATGTTGTTTTCACATCTCAGCCAAAAGCCTCGTGATGAAAGAAACAAAGTTAATTTCTTAACATTGTTAATTTCCTCAAATACAGACCACAACAATCTTACTTATCATTATGTGTAGCTGATGCTAAACTCTGATACTAAGGGTGAGTAGCTGTGTGTGTGTGCAGGTCCCTTACAGCCTTCATGTCAAGGATGGGTGGCTCAACAAACTGAGGGCCCAGATTTTTGATGATGAAGGCTGTGACACAGACAGAGATGCGATCCTGTCTGAGAGAACGTACAATCAGCATCTTCTGCAACTCATTACAGCTGTTTTCCCATTCTTCTGCTCAGAAAGAGAGAAAGAGACAGAGATGAAAACAGATTATGATCACATAACTGAGCTGAATACTTAATAATATCTATATGATTTAGGAAAATGTTTGTATCAATGGTATTGAAGAAAAATTGCATTAACAATTTCTGATTTTATTATTTAAAAACACAATCTCCAACACAACCACAAAAAATGAAAAGAGAGACACTGTAGGTGAAATCTAACCCACACATACATTACCAGGTAGTGGTGCTTTCTCTGGTTCTGGGTTTGTGTACCAGAGGTGCCAGTCTCGAGGGTACTGCTCAAATGAGGCCATGAGTCCATGAAAATTAGTCAGTTTATCCAGTTCTGTTATGTTGTCCCAGTTAGAGTCAGACAGCCAACTAGAGCAGGGGTTATCCATCTGTTCCTCCTTATCCAAGACCTAACATACACAACTCTTTATGTAACTTGAGGACCATTTTTAAACAAGACAACCCTTGTCTATAATCGACAGCACACATGTACTGCCCCCCCAGATTATCTCACCAGTCCCCCTCGTAGGAAGAAGCTGTATTCATCTATGTTGAGCTTGCCTGACGCCTCCAGAATCTTAGCACACATGTGGAAACTGAACAGAAGCTTGTGGCACTCAAAAAGTCCTCGACAGGTGTATCTGCAAACAGATCAAACATGATGACATCATTCTCAAAGTCACTTTAATATGATTAAAACACATTTATAGCATGCATGAAACATGACAACAAACACACACTACGGTGATATGTGTTAGTGTGATTTCTTTAAATCTAATTCTTTAAATTCAAATAAACCAAATTACATTTCTTCATCAATTTCTAGCTCAGTTTAAATTTCAGGAATTAAGTCAGAAATTGGAATGCTTTCTAAATTAAATTCTAATTGGGGCACAAAAGTGACGTGTGATGTGAGAAGTGTGTTTGCGAGTTTGTGTTTCAGACCTGTACACCGTGTAAGTGTGGTGCTTATTGAGGTTGTTTATCCTCTCCATCAGTTTGTGGCTGCGAGGGCTGCTCTCTATACTCTGGGTGAAGAGGGTGATGTAGGTGTCCAGAGAGAACTGATACATGGGATCTATACAGTCTAGATCATTCAGCACGAAGAACAAGATGGATGCCCTCTGGGCACATGGGCGGTAGGCCTAAACAGACACATGCAAACACAAACACACAGGGGTGTCTACAGCTTTATCTGCCTCTTCTGTTATCAACATCCTCATCTCAGCAGTCTTTTTATGTCCCTTATTCAGAGGTACAATCTTTAATCCAATCTGAGAATGCTTTTAGCACCTCCTTCACGCCATCTCTCGCTTTTTTATTCACCTCTCTGGCAGTATCGATTTGGCTCTCGGTCAGTTCGCTGATCTCTAGTTGTTCTGCGACCTCAGTGGCCGTAACTTTGGAGGTCTGCAGGGTGTTCACTAGCTGCACGTCATCAAGCAAGGAGCCAGTTGCCTCGTTCAGCAACCTGTACACACAGGAAATGGTTGAGTGCAAAATTGAGTATATATATATATATATATATATATATATATACACACACACACAGGAGTTAAACAATGAAACTGAAACACTGGCCAATTTAGTGTTGCTAAATTTGACCAGCCTAGTGGCCGATCGTCATTGATTTCACATTACACCAGTAAGAGTAGAGTGTGAAGGTTTAATTAGAAGAGTAATAGCACAGTTTTGCTTAAAGTATTGCAATGCACACAACATTATGGGTGACATATCAGAATTTAAAAGTTGACAAATTGTTGGTGCACATCTCGCTGGCGCATCTATGACTAAGACAGCAAGTCTGTGTGATGTATCAAGAGCCACGGTATCCAGGGTAATGTCAGCATACCGCCAAGAAAGACGAATCACATCCAACAGGAGTAACTGTGGACGCAAGAGAAAGCTGTCTGTAAGGGATGTCCGGGTGCTAACTAGGGATGTGCACGAGTATTCGATTAATCGATTACTCGAACGCATCAGCGACGATCGAGCATGAAAACGATGATCGATTGGCTCTAAAAATACATTTTTTTTAAATTCAATTACGTTCATTCTTTTTGATTGGTTATGCTGGTATTTGGGCGGTAGTCTGATATTTGATTGGTTATGGCTGCGGGAAGTTGCGGTCTAAAGACTTGCTGCCTATTAGTTTTGTTGAAGGTTTCAAACGTTTAATGAGTTACGTTGAGCCCCACTATACTGTCCCATCGTGCAAAACAGTCACTGCAAGGATTGATGCTCTGTAAGAAAAATGCGCTTGTGCACTAAAAGACAGTCTGTCGAAGCCAGCGCGGGTGGCTATAACTACGGATGTTTTTAACAGGGCTTTAATTAAAATATTTTTTACATTTAATATTATTTAATTGTCGCTATGACGCACACACGCCCCCGCCTCTTGCTTAAGCTCCACCCCCGATTAATCGAGTACTCGTTTCTCAAAGCTGTGGATTAATCGAAATAAAGAATAATCAGAAATTCCCATCCTTAGTGCTAACCCAGATTGTAACCAAAAAACAAAACCACAGCTGCCCAACTCACTGCAGAATTAAATGTGCACCTCAACTCTCCTGTTTCCACCAAAACTGTCCGTCAGGAGCTCCACAGGGTCAATGTACATG
>JAZGTJ010009799.1:0-18901 GCA_036877575.1 Botia almorhae
TGCTATTGCTATGCTAGGTCAAATGCTACTCGTTTTAAAAGTTCCATTTTATTTCCAAATACTCCGGTGTTGTTTTTGCAGTCGTTGAATCTTCTATAACTATTTCCTCGTTGTGACCAGTGGGCCATGTTATAATTTCTCCATTTGAGTATGCAGGTCCCACTGTGAGCAAAACATAAAGTACCATGAGACAAAAAATAGATCTTTATGATAACTTAAGCACTTTACCACTTTCTGTGGACATACAGCGTGTCTAATATATTGTAACATTTAGATACTGACTTATAAAATGATGGTTACATGTGTTCTACTGCTACTCACCTGGTGTACATGTGATCTGAGGCTTCTCCCACTGTCCATTGCTCTGACATGTGATAACAGGGTTCTGTCTCTGGATGAAGCCTGAATGGCAGTGGTACCGCACCTGTGAATCTGTCTTGAATCTTGGTTGCCGTCGTCCAAACATTTTAGCATGGAGGACAACAGGGGGTTCGCCACAGAACGCTGCTGAGAAGAATCCAATTAATGATGAGTCTTGTCCCCATGGAGCCCCAGTACCCCCGTAGAAGGTGTTGTACTCACAAATGCCCTTCTTGCAGGTATAGGAGAGCTGGTAGTTACAGGGGATATCACTCCAGCGCCCATCATCATACCACACCATGACAACACAGTCTTCCCCGGACAGGAAGTAGCTGTCTGGCTGTCCACCATACCAGTTCTCATACAGCTGTTAGAAACAGAGACAGCAGGAGATGCATAAGGAGTCATAAACATAGACCCAGCTAACAATTTTAGGTTGTAAGACAGTTTCTCTAACGTTTCCATTAAGTAACAAAAACGTTTTTTAAACGTAAGTTATTTCGAAAGTTGTAGGAACGTTCAAAACATCCAGTATGTTAGACGTTGTACTAACATTATTGTTTGGTTATAAGAACGTTATTCAAACTTAAATAAATTCTGTAACATTTTTACAAAGTTCCACTAACAACCTAAGAATAACATTTTTGATATATATGATATATAAACCATATATATCAAAAATGTAAGATGGGCCTCCCCATGGTAGACTGGAAGACTCAGAGAGAGATCTTTGTACATGTTTGCTGATTTACTTCCAACCTATTATGATTTGTAACACTCTAATTTTAATCTTGCATAGCACTGGAGAGATACTCTAGTATGCAGATTGGTAAATAAAACCAGGAGATCTCAACAGACTCACCAGTGGATTCCCATCTGACCAGCGGAAATCTCCCTCAATGGTCTTGTCATTGAGACCCGTCCACTGATACTCTCTGTATTTATCTAAGCGAAGAGAAAAGCCCAACAAAACCATATAACCAGCACACACTGCCATAAAAACACAACACAGGTTCCACTTCTAGTTTAGAACCCAGATGCATTATATGGTATATAACAAACCCTGTTACACACAACCCTCATTCACTTGCATTAAGATGACAGGTTCTTTAACGTCTCGATGGTTCTGCAGAATGCAGAACCTCTCAATGATATGTCAACAGCCCCTGTTCTTTTCTAAATTCCTTTGTGTACTGTAATCGACACTGACTTTTGAAGTGTGTTCCTGACTATTCCTTTTGTGTGTTCTTTACATTGTTATCATATACAGTCATATAAATCGTGGTTAGCATCCAGTTATATACTGTATAGTCAAGCTATAGCAAGCATACTGTAATTCCAACAGACAGCAGGTGGTATATCCTTCACCAATTTGAAACAATGTTGTATGAATTCATAGCACAATCGTCCTACAATTGATCAAATTATGTGATCACCTGATCCTGTAACTCTACAAGGAAATACAGATGAGTGTTTTAATCTTTACCATCATTTGATAACAATCAAACCAATCAGATCGGGAAGAGGCGTGTCTAAGAATGTCATTGGACCACGTACTGTTAATGAACTCCTGCTCCTCAGGTGACATAAGAGAGACCAGATGTCCACCACACATGCGACAGTGCTGCTCTGCCACCTCCCATTTTTGCCGTTTGGTGAAGTGTTTGTAGCAGAACCCTTGGAACTTCTCCCAGCCTGGTTCACAATGTTCTAGATCTTTGTGTGGAAAGACGAGAACCATGAGGGCTACAAGAGGTGGTTTTCACATTCAGATTCACAATCAGTCATTTTGAGGATGCTTTAATACAAAGCAACAATAAGGTACATATATGGCAACATATTACGGCAGGGGCCAACGATACTTATAGTTTTAACTTAGGTTTAAACATTAAACTAGAATGGCACAGAAGCTACAGCAGATGTAAACTACAGAAATGTAAAGAATAATGTCCTTCTAGTTTCAAGTTTAGAGTTGACAGAAAAGGTGTCTCAACAGCTGTTTCTTAAAGGTTGTGACGGTATCAGAATCGGAGGGGTTGAAAGTTTATTCCACCGCAGAGAAAGAGTTCTGGGTAGTGACTTTCATAAGAAATTTAACAATCCAAAGCTTTCAATCAACATTGCAATTCGCTATAAAGGTATTGTAATTTAGCGTGGTTTTAAATAGGCTCTTTCAGAATGTTGTCTTACCATCAAGAATACACTCATTTATATAATTATAATAATTATATTGATATACACTACAGTTATAAAACTGCATAATTGATAAGCAGTGCAGCAGAATGAGATGTACAGGTTACACACCTGTCTGGCAGAAGTCTCCTCCATAGGTGGCTAAACAGAGACACTTAGGGCCCGTTTCACTGTCCACACAGGTACCTCCATTCCTACAAGGGTTCTCCATACATGCATCTAAAAGACCATTTATAGCTTGTTATAGTTGATTTGAAATATGGCACATATAAATTCAATCTCCTTTAAGTGCTGTTACATGAAAGCTATTAAACAAATCAATAGGTTCATGTTAACCACAGGAGATGTTGCTACTATGCGGTTAAAAGGGAGCAAATTAAGTCTTCGTCTTTTAAGTCCTATCTGGATAAAACCACAACATAACAGCACCATAACAACATAACATTGCCTTTTCTTTCAGTTTGTGGTGTTATCAGTATCCAGCCATCACGTCCCCACTACACCAACTCCTTTTGCGTGCATCACTGAAACTATTTATTGTGATGGGGGTTACACACTTATGAAACATGTTTGTCTGCAATGGAGTCTGACAGAATGCTAATCAGTTGATACAGATTAGTACATGTCGGTCACAACATTTCCTGTAACGTGGAAGAGATATATCTGCCTGTACCCGGGAGGAGGTAGCGCCCCCTTTTGGTATGATAAAGTTTATACAATGTATATAAATTATTTACCGATAGATGGCACTATTCCTCGCAGATTTTTAGGAGAGTGAGCTTTAGAGTTATTCTATAGAACAATAGTTCTAGGCATATGAAATATCAACAGAATTGACTTTATGGATAAAACGACCATAAGTAAAATTCTGTACAGCACATAAAGTTAAATAAATAAAAATAACGATGCTGGAAAGCTGGAATGTTAAGATCAGTCTAAATTGATGGTATTGTTAACTCTACTACGATATGTTTACCTGAAATGTTGCCTGTCCTGACCAATAATCTCTGTGTTGTTCTGAGAGGTGGAGTGGAAGAGTCAGGTGTGGTTTTTACATCATTTTTATCTTCTGTATTGACTATGTTTGCTTCAGTTGTGGGGACATAACCCTCATCCCCTTCATTTTCAGACTGTTCTTCGACAGGTGCATTGGTAGAGTCATCTTCATCCAAGGTCTGGATGTCATCTGTGGGAAGTGGGGCCTCCCCACTAAATTCCACATCTGCTCGGACTTCCCCTGGCTTTGTAGAAGAGGCCACAGTCTGCCAGTCAGGTGATTGAGTCACAGCAGGCAGTAATGTGACCTCCAGACCTGTAAGAGTTCCCACAGTACTGGTCTGATTATCTTGATAAGTTTTGGTATCATTAAGATCTTGCATATCTGTTAGAATGGAGGGTGTGATTGTGGTCACATTTGAATTTGGATCCTTTGTAGCTGAGGACCAAGTTTCTGAAGACTCTTTTTGTCCTGAAGACTCATCTTCATGAGCGCCATCCACACCAACAGTAGCAGTCGAATTATTGAGCTCAGAAGATGTGGTGTAACTGGGTTCTTCTCCCAGACCTTCCTGCTCCATCTTCTCCAATTTCTCTTCCACAGTTCCAAGGACAGCCGCAATGTTGTTTTCAGAAGAAAATCCTTCCGTCTCCCCTGGAGAATTAATTTCCACTTGTACTGGCCTTCGTGTGGCTGGTGAGCCCAGCAGGCGAGGCACAGGGGTGGTCAACAGTATGACTGGCAGGACATCATCATGATCACCAGAGGCTTCAGATGAGTCAGGTTCCTTCACACTTCGAAGTGTTGTGCTTACAGTGATGTCATCACTGACATGATCATCTGCACCAGGAGACATGGGAACGGTCTCAGCTGAGGTCCCTGCACCATCATCTTCACCAGAATCTTCATGTGTGGATTCATAACCTGCCAGTGTACAAATCAAACACAAACATGAGGAATTATTCAAAACATAAAGCGTGAATATGGTATAGCTAACAGAAAACATTCTCAGAGCGTTGGATAAAGTTCTCTAAAATGTTCTTGCTGTAATGTTAGTAGAATTGTCTTATATATCAGTTATATATCAAACACTTTATTCTTAACTAGTTAGTGGAACATTTTAAAAATGCTACAGAATTAAAACATGCTTGAATAACGTTCTTATAACTAAGAAATAATGTTAATACAACATCTAAAAAAACTGGACGTTCTGAACGTTCCTAAACATTTCAAAGTAACATTTTAAATGTTTTTTACTTAATGGAAACGTTAAGGAAACATTCTTACAACCTTATTAGCTGGGTAGTATTTTCTCAAGTGATATACTCAAAATGTCTGGTGCAACATTTCTTTATATTGACTGTTATGCCAAACCCCACAATGAAACATGAAGTACTTACTCAGGCTAGTATTGTTATGATATGGTAATGAGAAGCTCTCTGTCATTGTTTCAGATGTAGATGTCGAGGTGATGAGATGTTCCGCCTCTTCTGTGAATGCCAGAATGAATTCTTCACCTGAACCCTCCAACCTATCTACAGGGCTGGATGTGCTTACTAAGGTGGACTGAGTTGTAGAAAAACCCAGTTCTTCATCAGATTCTGGAGCTTTTGTGGCATTCGTTGGTTTTTCCTCTAATGTAGTATTGGGTCCTTCCTCAGGAAGGAATGTTGAGGGACCTGAGAGGACCTCTTGAGTTGTGGTGCCATTGCTTGAGTCATATTCCAGTGTAGCGCCCTCAGTGTTCATGGTGGTCTCCCTATTTGTATGACCTTCATCTTCATCCTCTGGGTTGGTGTCAGGCATGGGTTGGAGGTGTTTGGACCCGTGTATCTCCTCAGGTTCAGAAGAGGGTTCCTCTGTTGTGTCAGACTGAACTTTGGTAGGTGGGATGAAGTCAATAGGCTCTCCTGGCTCTAAGTTGGTGTCAGGCATCGGTTGGTTAGTTTGGTGTCCATGATTGCTGCTATTCACACCATTAGCTGGTGAAGCTGGCTTCTCGTGCATGGAATGATTTTGATTTGGATCCATGAAAATCTCTGGCACAAACTCAGCATTGATGAGACTGACATCTACTTTCTTCCAGATGTCCTCAGTGGACCCCAGCTTAATGTCCGTGCTGGGCGGGCTGGTGAGATCTCCATTGGTGCTGGCAATAAAATGATCCTGAGGGCTTGAGGTATGGTTGCGTTCCTCGGGTTCCTTAGTAGTCTGTGTGGTGTAAATGGAGAACGACTCAACAGCTCCCTGAGCCTCATTTTCTGACTGCTGAGTGACCTGTTCTTCACTGTACTCCTCTAGGGGGTCAGATAAAGTCACAATATGCTGATCTTGGTTCTCCGGTTCTGTGGCTATATAATCTATAGGTGGAACTGTTTGGGAGTTGTTGTTACCTTCAGAAGAAAAGTAAAATAGACACATTTACCAAGGTTTTACTGTTGAATTTGAATTGCAGGTCACCCAGCTAATGGAAAACATTTTCAGAATGTTCTGATAATGTTCTCTTAAAATTATCTGGAAGTTTTTAACATTCCTAGAACATCCAAAATAAGTTCTCTAATGTTTTCGTTACTTAATAGAACTGTTAGGGAAACGCTCTTGCAACCTAAAACTGTTGGCTGGGTAGTACGAATGTGAACTGACATAAAACTTATACTATATTTTCATTACAGTACAACACATGAAACCAAAGGTGCGAGGTTAACACCTCTCTAAATACCTCTAAAGCAGTAGGCATCATGGAGAGAGTGTGGTTCAGGGAAACCTGTCTGATTGCTAAAACGATAGACTGTCTTGACACCAGGTTCAGCGCCCCCACAACGTTCCCGAGGGGTCATGATAGGGTAGCGAACACTTCCGTCAGCTAGCCAGCCCGGACTGCAATGGTTCAGGCCATCATTCCATGCAGCATAAAGCTGACCGGTGGTGGCTAACTGAGCTCCCTGCTGCTCACAGTACGCCTCAGCCTCAGCCAAAGTGAAGCGCTGTGGGGTCGACCCATGAAACACCTCCCCTAAAACAGATTACATCAATGATCGCATAACCAGTTCAATGCGTTTGAAAGTCTGACATTCTCTCTGTGTCCCTGTAGCTCAATTGGCAAAGCATTGCGTTAGTGGTGCAAAGGTCATGGGTTCGATAACCCATGACCTTTGAAAACACACATACAGAAAATTGTATATACATACTGAACTGTATTGTGTCGCTTTGGATAAAAGAGGTTGGAATACATGCAAATCTGAATTTGTACACAATCATTTGCATTGTATGTATATGAACTAAAAGCCGATAACAAAAGCTAGCTGGGAGCATGAAAATTACAAGCAGATAATTAGACTGTTTGCAGGTATTTTAATATTAGCAATTTACAGTTTATAAAGATAAATCAATTTACAGTTTACCGTGAATGTTTTCCACATAGCAATACACATCAAAGAGCTCATCAGGATCCATCGTGCCATAGTTTCGAACACCCGGTAATCCATCCATGTCTCCAAAACAGCCTTCACGAGGCATCTGGATTGGGTATCTGACAGGACACAACCATACAAATAAATCTTACAGGTTCACTCATTTCTCTACAGTTAAAACCAATTAAAGTAATATATGCTAGTGTTAGTCCACTCACCTCACAGAGTGATCTGAAAGCCAGCCAGCATCACACTGCTCGTAGCCGCTGTGGTACGCAGCCAGCAGCTGCTCTGGAGAGGCAATCTGAGCTCCGATGTGCTCACAGGCATCTTTGGCCTCATCAAAAGTGAAGGCATAGCGACTTGAGGTATGACGGTACAGGAAGACGACACCTGAGGAGACACAGCATGTCAGCGCTCATCCCAGTTTGCCTGGAGAACATCTATTCTAATTAAACATTATTTTTAACATAACTAACAAGGAACGTTCTTGAAACAATGGCCAACGCTCTCTAAAAGTTCTTCTAAAGTTATCAAAAATGTTCTTGTAGTAACATTAGAATAGTTATTTCATACATATCAAAATGTTAATTTTTATGTTGCTAGTGAAATGTTAAAAAAACATTACAGAATTTAAAAAACATTTGATATAACGTTCTTTTTATTCAACCAAGCAATAATCTCAATACCTCATCAAAAAAAAAAAACTGGACACTTTAAATGTTACGTGAACTTTCAAAATAACATTTTAAACCTTTTTGTTACATAATGGAAATGTTAGATCAACGTTTTTACAACCTAAAAATTGGTTATTGGTACTGGTTATTCTCCTGACTAAAGGTGGAAAGATCTAAAGTTCTGTTATGGACAGTGACTTTAAAATCACCTTTAACTTTGACCTGAGCTTGGTCGTGAGCGTCCTCCAAGCCGTGCTGGACGTCACAGCGGTAGAAGCCTGTGTCGTTGTGAATCAGGCCATCCAGTCTGAGCGTGAGATCATTTGAAGAGGCAGCATAGTTGAGCAGAGACGCTCTGCCTTTATACAACTCGCTCACCTTTACCCTCTCCCCACGAGCCACTAGGATCTCCATCTCTCTGTTTGATGACAGAAAGCTCCATTTGACCCGTGGCTGGGTAAGTACGGCATGCCGCCCCAGAGAGGGAGTGCGGGACAGGGTGACCAGGCAGGGCAGAGTCAGGGAGTCCCCCAAAATGGCAGACACAGGGGAGATAACAGGAATGGTCACTTGTAACAATGTGGTCTCATCTGAGAAAAGATATGAATACATGAGATGCTAATAACTCAGCAGTTTGAGGGGACAGTTTACCCAAAAATGAAACATTTATTCGGCCTCATGTCATTCCAAACATGTGAGACTTTTTATTTCTGTGGAACACAAAAGATGATATTTCAAGAAATGCCTCAGTGGTTTTGAGTCCATTCAGTGGAAGTCAATAAGTGTGATGTTGTTTGGTTACCGATGTACTTCAAAATACTTTCTTTTGTGTTCCTCAGAAGTCATAAAAAGTCATATAAAGTCACAGGCACGTGCAGGAGGGGGTGGAGGGTGCTTGAGCACCTGCCCTTTTGGCCCCTAGTGATCAAAGTGCCCTTTTGTTAAAATTATATTTTGTAATCAATTAAAAATAAAAAATGTATAAAAATAACAAATTCGCGACCGCGAGCGGGGGGAGGGGGCGTGGCGCACAGCGGTTGGGGCCGCCGGGAAGGAGTTACCGCGAGGTTACAGCGAGCGGGGAACGGGGCGTGGCCGTTTTATACTTTGAGCACCTGCCCCTTTAAAGGTCTCTGCACGGCCCTGTAAAGTCACATAGGTTTGAAATGACATAAGGGTGAGTAAATAGTATTAGACTTTTCATTTTTGTGTGAACTATCTCTTTAACACTATTGAATTGACTATTCAGGGAAGACTCTTCATCAGTATGAGTTCATATAACCCATGTTTGCTAACACTTAGCAGCAGCTAATAATAGTTGTTAATTTTGACCTAGATTTGACTTCTAATGCAGCTTGTGAGGCCGTACAGTATGGTAGCCTTATAAAACTGTCTGTGACCTTAAGTGGCATATATCATTAATCCTGTCCCATAAGACACACCTGTGGCCGGACTGAGCACATCAGAAGACGACAGGACGAAGAGGCAGATGGCACACAGCAGTAGATGCAGGAACATCGCTGATCTGAGACCAGAACAAAGAGAGCATGTCAGTAAAAAAAGACACAGACACAGACATTGCAAAGTCAAAGTGACAAAATAAGATTTTTGGTTAATTTAAATATAAATGAAAGACGTGAACATGTCTTGAAGTGCAGCATAACATAAATTGTCAATGTAATGCATTCTGTTCCATTGGAAGTTCATGAATATTCATGAGGGAAATGACACAGCCTTGTGTGAGAAAATGAAAAAAAGGAGTGAAAGTTCTTTGTGCTTTTGCCGGTGCCAGATTGTGTGATTTCTCACTGCATAAAAATGTTTAAGAAAAGTGTGTGATTATTTCTACGGATCTGCTGCAGTATATTTGTAGACTGGTTGAAAGCCTGGTTTTATAAAATGGTTCAAAACAACAACAAAATGGTCAAAATGGTCAAAAACAGACCAACAGCACAATTATAAAGGGTATGCTCATTCTTTTTACCCAGAAGTCTCTGCAAACTTATAACTTCGGCAAAATAACATTTTTGTTTAATTTATCCTTGAAGGCAGGGAGTTCATCTGTGGCTTTACATTTACACAACTCGTAATGAGCTGAGGGTTTGCAGGACAAGCAGGATTTGGCAACCCCTTTGCTACGTCCAGCTGGCATGATTCAGACCCTCGGGGGTCTTTAGGGGCTCTTATATGTGCTCAGAATTCAGACGAGTCACCGAACAGACGAACCATCAGACATGAGCATCTCTTTACCAGCGCATCCATCTCCGCTTGTGTCATCTTTATGCACCTGTCTGCATGCATTTCTTAAACCACACAGAGAGCACAATATAAGCCGTGTTCAGCTAAACGCCTCAGTGAAAGGAAATGGTTTTTCTGCGGGTAGATGGTTTCTAAGTGAGACAGGAGAAATAAATAAATAAAAGACCACCTGCTAGAGCCACTGAAATACCGTTTGTAAAGACTGAATGAATGAACCGCACAGTCGAGCCTCAATGAAGCCAGAAAAGAGAATTAGATGTATCACTGGTGCACAGACGCTTGCATTTACTTTGACCAATCGTAAATATTAAGAGAATGTAAAAATATTAAATACGTTTCTGCACTACTACACGTGATACACAAGTGAGTTGTTTTATTTTCATGTCCTGTAAAAATGCATCCAACGTTTAAATAAGATAGAAGGTATTATGGAGGAAATGAAAGTTAATTACATTCATTTTGCATTATTGTCATTGACTGTCATTTACAAAGATGTCTATCCAATAAAATCAGTCATTTACGTATCTAACTGTTACTCTGTTTACACACAATCGTTTACACATCGTTTAGATGTGAAATTAAAGACTTTGGAAGTGCTTTGGGAAAGACCCTCATTTCTGATGTGTAATGTTAACATAAAGAGCAATAGACATGGCGAGAGAGGAAATGTAAGGAATTAGAGAAAGGAAATAGAGAGGAAATGTACTAATGGAATAAATCTTAATCACGTGGCAAGACAGACATGGATATAAACTGAAACAGGCATTTTATAAGTGCTAAATAATTCAGTTGTCTTCCAGCTAGCAATTTTAGGTCGTAAGAATGTTTCCGTAATGTTTCCTTTAAGTAACAAAAATGTTTACAATTTTATTTTGATTGTTATAGGAACAATTAAAACAGTTTTAAACATTGTATTAACGTTATTGCTTGGCTATGTTTTTGATACATGATGGTAAAAAAAGTTAGACTAACGCTACTGCAAGAACGTTTTTAAAAACTTTGAGAGAACATTAGTCAATGATCTGAGAACAGCTCATATTAAAACCAAATTCAGACGTCTGTTGAGCACCACATTCCTTATAAACTTTGAGATGTAAACAATTTTGTCTTTGTATGCATTTAAATACAAACATTTTGTGTTTGTCTTACAAGTTACAAACAATTCCACACCTCCGTTACCTTTTCCTCTCTTGTTTTCAACTGGAAAAAGGAAGTCTACCCAAGACATGTTCCATTAAGCTCTGTGATCTAACAGAAGTGGTTTACTGTAAGTACACGACAGAAACTACAAAGCCCAGAAAAGCAGAATTTAGGACACAAAAGCCTCAGACGCACCAAGGCAGGAAGCTCTGGTGCATTTTTTAGCGATGCAGAGTAATGGGTACATGGAAACGGTACATGGCTGGAATAAAGAGGAAAGAGAGGGAGTCATGGAAACTGGCATGAACCGGATGACCTGAATTTGGATGGATGAATTGAAGTTAAATACTACTGCCGTGCAGAAGCAGTGTGTGTGCTGTTTCAGATACAGCACCTCCTTTAAAGCTCTTGGGCTTTAATCTTCAGTTTTAATAAAGAAGAGAAGCTCAGAATTGTTGTGGCACTTTTCAGGAAGCACCTAATAAAGTAAAACTAACACTGAGCGATCTGAACAAAGGTTATACAGCTGAGCTTAGCATTACACTGCCATTTTCTAACTTTTATTCAAAACTATATACTAATTGTCCCCCAAACCTTTTGGAACTTAATACGTTCTTGCTCTTACGTTTAATGCTGCATATATCTGCAAAGGTTTCGTCTGTATGTCTTCTGCTATTCTTGAGTGCATTGCCACCAGATGCGACCACATTTTAATAAGCCAGGAGTAAAGCCAGATTGCCGTGAGGGCAAATGTGGAGGACAGGACCCAGCAACTTCAGGAGTGCTTACGCATACAGCTCTACGGACGCCTGCTGTCTGGAATACACAATGACTTCACCTAAAAAAAAACAGCTGAGAAGTGAGGTCACCACACGCTCGGTAGGGCAAAAAAGGGGGGCGGGGCTATATTACTGTTATTAATTAATTATATTATTATTATTAATTAATAGATTTAATTAAATGACTAGTTTAGGTTCTCAATGGTTTTTATGGGCTAAATCACTGCTGCACTGCTCTTTTTAGACTGCTTTACTAAAAGAACAGATTCAAGAGCCAATTTACAAAAATGAACCCCATGAAATAACTTCCCATTATTTGTCTCAGACATGGGATTGTATAAAAACACACACACACACACACACACACACACACTCTGTGGCATGCAGCTCTGTTAAGCATTTTCCCTTTGCTGTCTTATAATTTACTTCTTTAACTTTTCCATGTGTTATCTGTCAGCTCGGCCATGGACAGAACCGTTTCTTTCCTTTATTTTAGTGCCACACCCACCCTCCTAATCTCTCATAACTATAGTGTGACTTTGTCCACCACTAGTTACCAGCAGTGCTTCCAGAAAGAGAGAGAGAGAGAGCGAGAGAGGGTAAATACCAGCAGGCTGTAGTGGCTCATTTGTGGCATAGACTGACTAGGCAAGCCTGCAGTCAATCTTAGCATGAAATTTTTTTGCAAGAAACTAAAGAACACACATTGGAATTGCATTTGAAGCCTTAAAACTAAACCAAATTAAATCAATAACAATACATCTACATTTAGCGGACACTTTAATCCAAACAGTAAAGGTAAAACAGTGAGGCGATAAATCATAAGGAGACAATAACATCAGCTATAAACAGTTACAGTTACCAAGATTGCAACATTTTAAAGCATATTCTAGACAATACCTGTTGGGCGAGAGGAGAATGGGCTAAAGGGTAAAAAATGACTTTTTTCAGTTCAAAATCATATCAGGTATTCGTGGTTTTTACAGGTTTTTAGCTGTTTCTTGAATATAGTGATATAATAGCGGAAGATTAGTCTCCGATCATCAAACGATCTTTTTTAGGGTCTCTAAAACAACCACGTCCTACTGACATTTACTTTCACTGCGGTTCTCACGCCTGTCTCCTTCCTCCTCACACTGAGTCATTTGGAATTGTCATGACTGCAGCACAGTTAAATTAGGTCAGATGTGTCCCGCGGGCGTTTGCGTGAGTGCTTCAGCTACAGACATCTAGACAGGTGATTGAAACTGAGGACACCTAGTTTATATAAGAGAAATTGCCAGATTAAATTATTCCAATGACAGCTGGTCATTGTAAAGTATATAAGGTTGGAAAAAAGCATCCGTTTATTTGTTGACTACATATATTTGTTAGTCTGCAAAAGAACAGCACCAGCAAGGGTAAATGTGGACTAACGTTTAACTTAATCCGTCAGATGGAAATAAAGATCAACATTTCTTAATCATATAACTGCTTGAAAAACATTTGCGCATAGACACACACCTCAGCTCTATGGAAGCGAGCTGAGCCACTGTGATTTCCGTACTGGCGATTGTATTCAGTGACTAGAGTGGAACTCTATAGCTAATAAAGTGCTGTGATTTCAAATCTAGCACAATCTAGACACTAACAGTCAATGTCACAATAGAGAAATAGTTGACTCACATAAGCATTGGAATCACTGCACACGTAAACCAAACAGTGACTTATGAATCCTGTCTCTGTCTCGTAGTTTGTTCCACAATTCAAAATCATCAAGCAGGTGTGTGGCACACACTTTTCGCCTGTCCATGTTTAATTTTGTGCCTACAATGCATTTAGTCTCAGGCACAATATTGAGATGTACAAAGGGTCTAAACTCAGCAAGCTCATAAACTGGCATTTTAAACAGCAGACTCTCTCTATTAAAATAAGTACTGGCTTCATTCCCAATACACAGACACACATCACAATGGTAAACAATACAAAGTTATATACAATACAAACACATTAAAGAAATATGACTGCATATTTACAACATGTTATAGTTTGAAATTAACGCAGCACAATAACAATAATGTGGTTATAAATTTGAAACGAAAACTGAAGGAGGTGCCTTCCATAGTTGCATGGATCTTATATATTGCTAATAACATTTATAGAATGCTTGGCATTACCAGTTTTTTGTACTTTAATTTTAACCTAAATTTCACTATATTCATTTAAGATGATTACGTATTCTAGTGTACATAGTATATGATACACAATATAAGCAACAACTACACTTTTTCTGCTCGTACTGGAGATCTGTTTGTGTAAGATAAACATATACTTTAACAGGTTGGGTGGTTGCTATGGTTGCAGCATATTCATTTATGCTGGATGCAGTTTGTACTTTTGGGCATTGAGCGAGCTTTAAATTTCAAGACATACTTTCACGTATACATGTCATGAACAGGTGTCTTGTCTTTAACACACGGCTGTGTAGAGTACTTACCCTGCACTTAACAATGACAACCGTACAAACACATTCGAATATTAATTCTCACTGCAGACGCTTAAGGAATAGGTAATCCGACTGTTATCAATAAACAAACTTTTATGTAACATTTTGAAGGAATACTGCTGTGTATAATACTTCTGCATAACAGTGAATTATATATAACAAATAGGCAAGTTAAGATCAACAGCCATCCAGTCAGTCCACGTAGGATGATGCAACATGAATATTCGGCACAGTAATGTGCTTCGTTGCGCGTGTGCTACACCGCGATTAAACTTAAAATGCTGAACATAAGCACAACTCGCCTACTTAAACTACAAATGAATGAACCGAGTCAAAAACGCGTGAAGTGAATCTAAAGCCACACACCGGTCCGCTAAATTGAATTTACTTAAATGTTATTTTTAGTAGCAATTCAAAGACACACACCTCAGTTTGTTTGTGTTGAAATGTCTCGGGGTTATCTCTCTTTGGTTCCGTTCAGATGGAGACACGTATAAGTCTCATTGACTGAACGCTGAGGAGGATGGATGCTGCGCGCTCTGTCCGCTGCGAGAGGAAAGAGAGAGAGAATGAAAGAGAGAGGAGGAATAAACGCGCAAGAACACTCGCTTTAACCAACGGGGTTCATTTTCCTATTTGTCCCTTGGCGCGATGAAGACAGAGGGATGGGACGAAGAAAGAGAGAGAGAGAGAGAGAGAGAGAGAGAGAGAGAGAGCATAGCCGCTTTTTATAGAAATGACATGAATTACCTGAGATTATTCATAAAAATATTTTTTTTTTCAATGGATAAGAAATTACACACCCAGGACCGGAATTCAACACCTGTAATGATCCTGTTTGGGCCTTTTAAAATGATTAAATGACAGAGTTCATTTGAAAGGATATAAAGCTCTTGGGCTTTTACAAAGACAAGGGTGCACATTTTATCTGTTTTCATGCTTAAATAAAACCATAATTTGAATTAGGAGGGAGACCGGCGTTGATTGGCAGGATTCTTTTGTAGTTCATAAATTTGCTATTTGCTAAACTTTTTCCAAAACTTAACACAGGCATGATTGTATTTTAAAATGGAAACCTACCGAATTGTAAATTTGTATGCCCCCAGTTACAATGTATAACGTGTTTTAATTATGTATTTTAATTAACCTCTTCCTTAAACGCTGAAATGTAAGCTAATTTTTAATACTAATAATGGTACAAATAAACGTCTTAAAGAAATATTTTCCACAATGAATTTCCCCATTGATTCTTTTTAAAGGAAGGATTACTTTTTGCATTGAGCAAGAGTCCGAGGGTAAGGACCGAGGGTAAGGTGTCACAATGAATGCTTTGGTTCAATACTATTTGATAAATGTAAATTAAACAGTTATGTAAGCATTGAAAACAGTAAACATTCAATGAAACAGAGTCTGGACCAATGCCTGAGTACATGTGAACACTGTATTACATCTGTGTTAGGTGGTATATAAATACAGACCTTCCATCACTTAAACCACTTTCTCCAAACAAAGACAAAATTGTGTTAGGATGGGTAACCTCTAATAACCAGATACCTAAGTAATGAGACAAATGCTTACTCTGAGAAATGACCCATTCGGAGTGACTTTGATATATGAATCAGCAATGATTCATATCTGCAAATTTGAATCTAATCCATTTGTGAGTCACGTCTGTGAAGTCGACCGCACACGGAGACCAGAGACTAGCCTCCTGGAAAAACAGTAGCAAACCATCACACAGACAACTCACTGTCTCACAGGGCAGAAATGAGAATTATTGAATGCACCTGGATAAAGCGGGATAAATACGGCTTTTGTCCATCGCATTCTCTGACACTGTCAGGTACTAGAGGAATTTAACATATCAACACTGGAGTCTACATCACAAATAACAAAACAATGCTGAACGTACAAATTTAGTCTTTAAACTTTCAGTCCAAGCAGGAATAGAACTTGTCCTGGTTAATTAAACAAATCTGTACAACTGTTTAAAGCTGCAATAAGTAACTTTTGCCTTTCCACGTTTGATTTCTAAACAACTGCTGTACGAACAAGTTACAAACACCGCAATATCTACGGTACCTGGATTATACGCGATAAAGTAGCCGAATCGTTTCCTTTCCGTTTACAGATGGACACGTCCTGCAAAATCAGACCCGACCGCTCAAATTCTAAATCATCATTATAAACTGACTGTTGTGAAATGGGGCAAGATAAGGAGATTGTGTTTAACACTGATCTGTCATATACTTGCTCAATAACTTTTTTTAACAGAAATGACAGATTCCAGCTTTAAGTCTAAAAATAGAGAAAGAGCCAAATTTGGGGTAAAAAACAGATTTTCAGTCAAAACAGGAAAAAGCATTTGTCTTCAGCCGTAGAGCATCTCCAAACATAAACTATAGTACATTATTTATTGGATCATGTGTTTTGCTGTTTCTTTAGTAATGAACGAGGGTGCTCTTATTCTTTACCACAGGATCACATCTGCCTGCCAGCCACTGAGGGCTTGATCTTGATCCGTTTTACAGACGTTTCTACTGTGCATGTCCAAGCCACAGCTCGGAAAGTATGAAATCACGCCGACTGTCGTGCACACTCCGTTAAAACTCAGATTTCACCAGATTTCAACCGCTCCAGCCGGCATCAGCTGGATTTACCAGCGTCATTAAAAGATATTTAAAGGCCAAATACCCCGATAAGATACAAAATTCTCTTCAGTTCTGCTATATCTGCTGTGACCTTTCAGGTCTGCTGGACATCACTGGCACATGAAGGGTATTCATACACAGAGCAGTAAGAAGAACATGAGATTTTTATATCAAGTACATTACAATAAAAAAAACATTACGTCGAATTTGTTTATTATTGTTTACTGTAGGAATGCTGAACATGGACGAATAAGATGGGGTTCGTCCCCATCTTATTTATCCCCCCAGCTAGTATTGGGTTACAATGATCATTACATTATCATGAAAAATGCTTTGCTATAGATCTAAGATTCAAATGCGATGGAAATCTACTTGTTATAATTAATGTTGCCATGGTGATTAACAAGAAAATATTTAAATTGCACGTCTCATCAAGAAGGTTGCTGACTTCAGCTTTAGACCATCTTGTTGCATGGCCCTTCGGTAGAGGTAAATCTGATAGAATATGACTAACACAAGTCATCCGGACACTGTGCTGCGTGAAACACAGAAGCTAAACACAATCTCTAGCTGTTTATCCGCTACACATGTGCATTTAATAAAAAGAACCTCACAGTTTAAGATTCATTCACACTGGTAATGAATGGTGTGAGTCTGTGCTGTTGGTTTGTTTGCTACTACTGTATATCATGTGTCAGATCAATGCCTACACTTACAATGGTAGTTGTTGCATCAGAACACTGCTCAAACAGTAGAAAACGTGGCACTAAACAATGCCAAAACTAGGATGAAACGTATACCTTAAAGTCACTTTCGATAAAAGCATCTGCCAAATACAGGAATATTTGTAAAATGTTGAGGTCTGCTCGCTGATGTCACCAGAAAACATTTTTTGAAAACAAATGGCATCATGTCATTGTTACTGCTAAATGCCAAAACTGCCAAACATATTTATCCTTTTTTTATACAGAGATAGATGCTTGGATTTTGATGTAAATACTAAAATGTGTTACACTTGATTTAAATTGAAGCTTTCTGGCTCGACTGTTATATTAAACTTAGTCTAAACATGTAAAAGCTGGAAATCACAAATCTTTCTAACTGCTGGGAAACTGGTGGGCAAGACAGATTTGACTGTCTCCCAAACATCACCAAAGTGGTGCAGCTGGATTCCTAAACACAGACTGCCTGATGATCGAGTGGGTTTGGAGGAAAAGGAGCTTTAACTATAATCTTAGAAACAGCAGTAGCCCTGTTCATTTGGACAGTTAAATACAGGAGGGGCCGTAATTCATGTGGCGGTGTTGAATTCACAGTAGGAGAAAAATGCTGACTCATCCTGTCAGCCATGAGGAAAAAAGACAGGCGGTGAGGAGAGCGACTTTTAACTGCCACTTTACTGGAAAGATTCTGAGATCCTGTACGCAAAGAGAGATCCATTAGGACGGCTTGTCCAGATGTCCCAATTCTTTGCATATTAAAAACTGTGACTGTTCTAACTTGTTAAAAAGATAAAACGAGTTAAAACGTCACCTCTCTTGTACAGAAACCAAAGTGCCCCCTGGTGGTGTTTCAAGTCAGCCATTACAGCTAAGAAGTTCATACGTTCCATTGTGAAGTGAAAAAGCCGCATAATTACAGCATTAGTTGCATATGAAAAGTTATTACTTCAAATTGGTCATATTAGTTTTTGAGCTACATCCATTGCCCTCTTAGCTAATAGTCTGAGACTGCAGTTTTTGTTCCCACTCCTCCTCCACTGCTTTGTACGGTTGCGTGGTGGTTTTGGCATCTTCCACTGATGAGTGGCCTTTATTCCCAGTCTGAAAATATAAGAGGAGAGTGTTTTAGTGGAAATAAATGAAAGTCGTGCCTAAAAACAGCCTCATCCAAAGCACTGAAACTTTGACTCGTCCTCTCTCTGTTTTAGATATCTCAGTCCAACAACTG
>JAZGTJ010009800.1:0-18901 GCA_036877575.1 Botia almorhae
GGAGCATGTCAGTTAGGCTGTAATGAGACAATGCTTCTGTGCTGCAGCTGAGGAATGAGTGGATGTTGTTATCAGTGTAATTGTGATGTTATAGTTGCAGGAGTGTGTCAGTGACACTGCAGTGAGACAGCGCTTCTGTGCTGCAGTGCAGGGGGGTTTGGAGGCTCTGAAGGACCAGCGCAGTCGTAACGCTCAGCAATCCTTCTCTCTGGCCATCAGTATGCTTGACTCCAGCGCCATCATGGTAACAGTATCACTGCATCACTGGGACATTTTTGACTTTGGACACAGAAACACTGAAGTCATTCTGAATGTTATTTAAAGGGGTCTGTTTTTGGTTAAGATCCACTTATAATTGTTGGTTTAAGTTTTGCAGAACAAACTGTCATCATGTCATCATCGTGTGTCACTTGTCACCTAACCCATAAACTTTGCGCTGCTAACACAGTGCTCTACCAAAAGACATTATATGAGGGTGAATAAATAATGACAGGGTGATTAAGACAAGGTCATAATTACAGATTATAATGACAAGTTTTTTTTTATGAGATGGGCATGTTAACACCCACTTCACTGTTTCTGGGATGTGTTTGATGTTTTGTGTGCAGTGTTTCTTGTGCTGATGTTTTGTGTTTGTCAGGAGCTGGGCTTATCAGAGCTGGATAAATGTGTGCTCATATATGGACATGCAGTGGCCCTGCTGGAAATTGGGCAACCTGAGGTAATGGATCATACCTGACCTTAATAGTCATAGTTCAACATTTATGTGAAATAATTATGACAGAGACAAACAATGACATGAAGCAAAAACTCTCTGACCTTGTTAAACTGGTGTTTTATTTCTTCCCATGTCTAAAGGAGCTGGCTGAAGCTCAGAGGTTGTTCACAAAACTGGAGTCCTCAGAAAGGAAGTTTCAGTCACTGGTGCATTATGGGATGGGCAGAGTTTATCTGAAGGAGAACAGGTCAGTGTGGTGATGTCATACTGTTGTTGTTGTTGTTGTTTTTTACCCTACCTGCTCATTATTTATGTTTTGTTGTAGATTTACTGAAGCCCTTGAACAGTTCTCTGATGCGCTGCTAATGATTCAGAGATACATCACACCCGGAAAACTCACCTGGCCAACAACTAAAGTTTTAGTAGAGGAAACACAGCCGGCCTGTTTACAGGTACAGAGCAGTCAGGAATTAATGGAGACTCAGGATACATAAATAAAAACAGTTTAGAAAAAAACTGGAACATTCCTTCAAGTAGACTTCATGGTATTGATCTGAAGCATTTCTGTCCTGAAGGAACATCTGAAAAACTTTGTAGAGATGTGTAAATTTCCCCCCAAACCAGACGCTGTCTGCTGTCATCCACACTGTTTGGGTCATACTGTTAAAATCTACTTCAGTGATCCAGATTTTAAGGTGAGTGGACATGATGTCATTGTGAATGCTGATGGGATCCTGAGGAACTAGGAAGAACATCATGTTGTGTTTGCAGGGTTTCATACAGCTGATCTGCTGTCAGAGCTGCAGGGTCGCATTTCACATCACCTGCTGGAAAAAACTCAGAACTCTCTCCTTTACAGATAAGAGTGACAAGGTCAGACAGACACACAACACACTTCTATGAGAAACTTTATTGTAGTGCTTGAGAAAAAAAATCACTGTTTATCCGTGTGTGCAGGATTTTCTAAAAGATTCCTGTTTTACACCAGACTGTGAAGGTCAAATCTGTCACATTGTAATATTTGGCTCGACAGGCCTCATAAAGTGTGAGGTGAGGCTTGTGCATGTCTGATTAACAGTTGTGTTTTCATTTGCTTACTAAATATTTTCTTTATCTCTCAGTTTGAAACTTCTATTCCTCAAATTAGACCTCCTGGGCGATTGAGAATCAAGCAGCAATGTACAAGGTAATGTTTATTTCCTCTGTCTGGTCAGACTGAAAAATCGGTGTGGGAAAGATTTCATTTCAGTCAGCGTTTGTAAATCTTCAGACTAATGTGGTGTTAACGGGACTTACAGCATCATCTGCATTTTTTAAATAACAACTGCAGATTAATATTTGTTCCTTTTGCATCTACAGTATCAAGAAGTTAAAATCTAAAAATGATCGAAAACTTAGGCGAAAACAACACAGGTTAGTGGCACGAGCTGCTCATCAAGAGAAAACTGAAGTTATAGCTGAAGACGTCCCAGCACAGAGAGGTACATGTAAAAATATCTGACGACACTATATCGTTCAAACAGAAAATAACAGCGAGTGTGTGTTCACTCTTCCTGCAGCTACACCCAGATACTCTGTTTATGCAGATCGCATTTTACATCAAATTCATGAAAACAGAGAACTTTTTAAAGAAGAATCTGTGAATATTTCCTGTGTTGTGGAGCATCTGCGACCATGGGTGGATTTGTATGACAGTAAAGGACATGAGAGTGTGTTAAAAAACCTCAGAGATGATCTACTGCTGTCAGAGCTCCTAGATCTTTTGCTGGAGTCCAGGAATCGAGTTTGTGTTCGAGTCTTTATTGAGATGCTCGGCTGTAGGCTTCAAATCAAACCTAAATTACAGCAGTGGGCTCAACAGCTGGATAATGCAGGTGTGTTTGTATTACCTAAAATACTGAGAGCCAGAGACTCCAGATAGATTCCTGCCGTGTGTGTGTGTGGGTGCGTGTGCATGTGCGTGTGTGTGTATACACTTGTGTGCATATGTAAATATGTATGTATAAAAAGCAATTTTTAGTAAAACGTTCATTTGATCTTGAGATTTAGTCAAATAAATGTTAGGCATTCTCGTATACGTCTTATTTGTTAAATGGTAACGTTAGCCATTCTCTTAGTTAATGTTGGCAAGTGGGGCGCAATTAAAACAGTAATGAGAGTCAGATTGGACCAGCTAGATCAGTGTGTCCCAGAAGTTTTGTCACAGATGTTTTGTCCATCTTTTGTCATCAGGAATGAAGGCTGCGCAGTTGTTCATCAGTCGTTATAGTTCTCATCTGCAGACACTGGACCTCAAGCCTATGCTTATGTTTACACCACTGCACAGCGCTCTGATGAAAAACTTTGACACCACTGCAGACTTGTGTGACAGCAGCACATTTACTGTAATGGAATATTTAAAACAGGCTCCGCCCAGAGAAATGCGATTGTTTATTTGGACTTTAGAGTCAAACCGAGAGCAATATGAATCCTGTCACTCCATTCTTGATCAATATTTTGAAGATGGTAAGACAAGCAAAACATTACTGACAGTTTTTCTCTCTGTAGTGTTTTTCTTTAAATGATTTACTTTTATTTCTCTTCAGATGCCGTTTGTTTAGTCATTAAAAAGACAGATGATGACGGCATCATTGTAAGGAACTTTTATGATTTGTTTTGATTTGTTCAGTGTCAGGGAGGTTCAGTTCATCTACATGAATGCTTCCTGTGTGTGTTTCAGAATACTGTATTTAAGAATAAAAACAGACATAGAAAAAAAAAGCAGAAAGAATCAAAGGTGAGTTAAACACTGAGCGCTTCTCTTGTGTTTGAGGTGTAAGAGACCCTCTCATCGTGTGTTTGTGTGTTTCAGCCTGTTATTGTTCTGTCTGGAATAAGAGCTGGACCCTCCCGAGATGATGAGGAAGACAATATGTTCTTTGAGGATGATCCTTTGTGAGTTCAATTCAATTTTATGTATATAACGCTTCTTACAATGTTGCAAAGCAGCTTTACATATAATGAAAATAAAACAGAAAATTATTTAAACACGGAAAACAGAATGCATGGTATTACTACAAATGTATATTGTTCATTATAGGATGTACAGTGCCTTGCAAAAGTATTCATACTCCTTCAACTTTTCCACATTTTAGTCATTTGGGTTAGTCATTTGGTTTGGAATGTTTCAGAATGTTTCCATTCAGCATTCCGGATCATCTCCGTAGCCAGCTGGCAGAGTTTGAGGAAGAGTACGCCGGAGCTGTACACAGGAGCTATTATGACAGAATTCTGGACGATAACGCAGACCCGACTAAAGAGAGCTTATACGAGTACGTACAGTCACCTAATTCATTATAGATTCAAAAGATATAAAAACATGCTCTTTTTGAGTTTATTTCTCACAGCAGTACTTGTCACTTACTGCATCATTTTCAGTCAATGAAAAGTGAGTTAAAAAATCGAGTAGAACATAATAGTAGAACATTTTAAAATTTTTTATAACTTAACATGCACTGCTTAACTGGCAATCTGACTGTCTGTCTGTCTCTATCTCTTTGTCTTTTTCGCCATCTGTCTCTTTCTGTTTCTCTTAATTTCAGTTACTTTGCTCAGGTTTTGGAGGAACACGGTCCTCTCTCTGCCTCAGACCCTCTGTTGGTGGGCGAGTTGGAAAACTTTCCTTCAGAGGCGCAGCAGAAAATTGCGGCAGCTGGAGGACTAGAAGCCTTCCTTCTGGAGTCTCTGCGATTTGTTATGACAGATCATGTGATCGGTCTGATGAAACACATGGTGTCTCTCTCAGACCCTCCTCACACGCTCCTGTATAACAGCCAAGCGGTGTCACATCTTAACCCCTCTGCTAAAGAATTCTGGCCGCAGACTAACGACTGTTTGCCTGATCATTTTTCACCCCTGATGTGTGAATCCATTCTTCTCCCAGATCCTTACGTGTTTGACCATTTTGAGTGTGCAGCTGCAGCCGAAGCCCTGCAGCTGCATGAGACTGCAGGAGAGGATGCATCTGCTACTGTGTTTGAAAGCTCCCTTCACTCCTCTGAAAGTTCTGCAGGAGAGGCTCAACTCAACAGGACTGTAAGCGTGCAGGTAAGATCTCCCAATGACAGCTCACAGAGGGGAGAGTACTGTCTGACCATCTGACTTCCTGCTCTTATCTCTTACAGGCTTCTGATGAGTATAAAGATGTTTCCATTAACACAGAGACGTACGCTCCCTTTGAGAGGAACAATGTGAGCCACTCCAAAACAGAAGCAAACTGTGTATTTAACATGAAGCAAATTAAGTCTGTGTTAGGAACAGTGTAGTTTCTTTGAACATGAGATTTAACCCTACAGACATTCAAGGTTTTTATTGAAGTGCAACATTATCTTATAAAACGTTGACATTTCCAGGGCGACATTATACAGAAAGAGAAGCAAACTGTGCATCTTTTGAAGATGCTTCAACAGATGAAGAAAGACGGTGAGGCTGAGCAGCAGAAGAGGAGACAGCAGATATCAGCCCTGCAGGAAGAGCTGGAGAAGATCACACACAGCATGCAGGTACTGAAACATCAGAACATTAGCAAACATCTACAGCAGCCTCATACTAACCTCATACTAACGACTGTGTTTGCCCTCAGATTGCTGGTGCAGAACTCTGCCTGTTCCAGCAGAAACTGGAGGACGAGGTGAAGAAAGACCAGCAGGAGAAGAGAGAAAACCAGGAGACCCTGAAGATGCTAAAAATGGATATCAAAGATCTGGCAGACATGCATGAAAGGTCCAAAACACTCAACCTGTTCAGACACACACACACACACATTCAGTTTAAACAGGTGTTCTGTAGCTCAATTGGTAGCTGCACAAAGGTTGTGGGTTGCAATTCCAGGGAACGCATGCTGATAAAATGTTACAGTTGCACTGTAATATGCTTTGCATAAAAGGGTCTGCCAGATGTATAAATGTAATTGTAAATATCATTATACTCTCTCATACCGATGTCTGTATCTCACTCTCTAGTTTGACTAGGGACATCCGTGGGAAAAACAGAGAGTATGAGATGGAGCTGGACCGTTTCCTGGACGTCAGGTGAGTCTTTGCTCTGTTACTCTGGACCTACAGTAGTTTGTGATGTGCTGATATGTACATGTGTCCTGCAGTAATCAGTCTGCAGCTGATCGCATGAGTCTGGAGGAGGAAATCAAGAGATACAGAGCTACGTGTGCGAGAGACCACAAAAGATCATTAAGTGCTCAGGTGAGGAGTTCAGCAGCTTGTGTGTCTGACATGATCTCCACACCAAAACAGTATTTGACAATGTTGTTTCTTATGGGTGACATGCAGCTGTCAGTCCTGCAGAGCAGACAAGCTCATGGGTTGCGGCATCTGCGAGCGCAGCTGTGTGAAGGTCAGCAGATGGTGAAGCACATGACGGAGGTGTCGTACAGGTACGACTGCGCTTGGTGTGTTTGTGTTGTGTCTGCTTTGTTTGTGTGACCTGATGTTTCCTTTGTACTGCAGTTTCTCCTCTGCAGTGCTGCTGGCAGCCATAGACGAATGGATGAGATTCACTCGAGACATTGAAAAAAAAATCAGCAACACTGAGGTGAGTGTCTCTCTGCTGCTTACAATACCATATTACACTGTAATACACTATACCTTCCCAAACACCATACAACTCAAACACCATTATACTAGCCTAAACGAAACCATACACCAACATACTATCCCAAACATCACCATACTACACTCTACTACACCAAACACCACCATACTATACTCTGCCAAACCAAACATAACCAAAGTACCTCATACTTCACCATACTACACCAGACATATTCACAAGTCCGTGAGGTCCAAGTCAAGTCCCCGTCACTGTATTACACCGAACTACACCCTACTACCCCAAACACCAGCAACACCACACTGTTTGTTTTACTCACTTCTGCAGATGGAATTTAATAATCAGATGAAGGAAGTGAAAAAGGGCAGCAGACTGTGTTCACTTCTGCCTGTGTCTATACCCAGAAGCCCTGCAGCACCTGCTGTACCGGTAAGAGCAGGTGATTCCTCCTGGAGATGATGTGAAGAGCATCATTAACATGACCATGATCTTTTTTACCACATAACAGAGAAACATGCCTGATGATAATTTTAGCATTTGACATTAAAAAGTTAAACCGGAGTAAAAACCGTAGGACTGTAGTGTCTAAAAACTGTAATTCACTCATGTGTATTCTTACTTTACCAAATCAAATTATTATTCAAACCCTCCTGTAGGTGATGATTCCTATTATTCAGCATTCTGGGTCCAAATACACACACCTCAGTAGCCCTCCCGGGTTACAGCAGCCCACTGGCTGCAGTAAGCCGCAGAGTGCAGAGAAATTTCCTGAGGAAACTCTGTCCAGTGCAGCTGCACCCCAGCAGCACCTCTCTGTGTACGACAGGATGCTGGAGCGTCTCAGCATGATGTTTCCTCATTATAACAGGTGCGCTTATCTGCCTTCAGCTGTGATAGTGAAGCTCTGCAGATCCTTCAGCTGTGATAGTGAAGCTCTGCAGATCCTTCAGCTGTGACAGTGAAGCTCTGCAGATCCTTCAGCTGTGACAGTGAAGCTCTGCAGATCCTTCAGCTGTGACAGTGAAGCTCTGCATATCCTTCAGCTGTGACAGTGAAGCTCTGCAGATCCTTCAGCTGTGACAGTGAAGCTCTGCAGATCCTTCAGCTGTGACAGTGAAGCTCTGCAGATCCTTCAGCTGTTATTTGTTGTGTGTTTCTCTCAGGCTGGTGTTGAATAAATTCATTCAGGAATTGCGTCTTACTAACAGAGGCACACTCAGCACGCTGACCTATGATGATGTCATCAACAGAGTGGCACAGCTCATCCTGGACCATCAGGAGAACACGCGAGTGAGAATGCTCACCAGATTCTGTCATCATCTTTCGGAGGTTTTTACTAATAATAATGCCATTTGTTTCTGTGCAGGAGAGCATGAGCATGCTGGTTGGGGACATGAGGGACACTTGTTCTCAGAGTTCATCTGACAGCTCAGACAGGGTCACTGGAACCCCCCCACTGACACATGTGTGGAAGAATGTGTCAGAAAAGCACCGCAATGCTGCGCTGGCTGTAAGAGTTTATCACACACACAGCTGTCACTTGTTTCTCTGATGTTTTCACTGACCTTTTCACTGCATTCATTTAGTGCCATTATCACAGAAACAATAAATACAGTGAATCATGTCCATCACTGAGTGTGTGACATTGCTATTTACATCCAGAGCAGATCACGTTTGAAAACGCTTGTCAGTTCAGGTGTGTGTGCAGGTTCAGCATATACTCCAGACTGTAGCTTTAATCTTACCACCCTATTTCATAAGGTTATGTTTGTCCCAGAGGACAGAATGACTACAAGGTTGCAAGATTTATTGGGTAACTGACATTTGTTTCAGGAACAAATTCAGGCTGCATTTAGATAAAGGACAACATAAACGTCTCTGTTTGTTCAGTTTCTTACAGCTGAAAGCTGTCCTTTGCCTCAGACATCCCGAGTGTCAGTCTATCAGCTTGATCTGAGTGACTGTAGATCTGTGACTGGCTTCTGCTTTAGTGATATGACTGAATGATTTTAACAGCCACTTGTGTGTTTATGTATCATTCTGTTGCCCTGCATCTGTTTATTACGCACATCTAGTAGATTTTGGTATCCGAGTGTTTGCACGTGAAACATGTGATTGGACTAACCATAACAGGCCATGGGCTGATACTCAGTTATATAGAAATAAAACAAACACTCGGGAATGCGCTATT
This sequence comes from Botia almorhae, assembly GCA_036877575.1. Classification (NCBI taxonomy): domain Eukaryota; kingdom Metazoa; phylum Chordata; class Actinopteri; order Cypriniformes; family Botiidae; genus Botia; species Botia almorhae. Next base: position 8,514 of record JAZGTJ010009800.1, read on the forward strand.
GATGTCTGTATTTGTATAAATTAGCCGTTTTCAGTAATCAGTAATTGATGTCACAAACACATTTACACCCCATTCAGATCCCTACGGTCGGTGAACAAATGTCGCCTTATAATACCCTCTTTAAAGCGCACACAAAATTAGTTATTTGCAGGTTCATCGTCACAATCTCTCGCTGGTGGAATGATCTTCCAAACTTTTCGGTCTGCTGCATCCCTCACTATATTCAAGAAACCGCTAAAAACCTGTCTCTTCCATGAATACCTGACATGAGTTTAAAAATTCTAACCTTTAATCCTGTCTCTTCTCCCAACAGGCATCTTCTCTCAAGTATTGAAATGTTGTAAACTGTTGTAACTGTGTGTAGCTAATGTTATTGCCTCCTTTCGATTTATTGCTTGATTGTTTTCTTCACATTGTAAGTCGCTTTGAGTAAAAGTGTCTTCTAATTATAATGTCTCCTGTCAGCTGAACATGGAGGACCCGTGTATCATCTGCCATGAGGAGATGAGCGCTGAAGATGTGTGTGTGCTGGAGTGCAGACACAGTTTCCACAGACAGGTCAGAAACGTTCCTCCTTTTCAACACTGTTATGATCTGTTGAAGCGCATTGATTGTGTGTGTGTTTAGTGCATTAAGTCGTGGCTGAAGGAACAGAGCACATGTCCCACATGTCGTGAACATGCACTTTTACCTGAGGATTTCCCCATGCTGCCCGGCAGACATCGCAAGAATCAAGCAGCTGCATTTAATTGAAGTCCTTCTCTACACCAAACTGTCAGTCAAAACTTTTAAAGTTACACTGGACCAACTGTTTGTTATTTCATAAACCCACATACACTGGAAACATTGACGTTTACATTGTGTTGTGCATTGATTGCAGTTGTTGACAGCTTTGTGGACTAATCACGTTTTCCATTCCTGTCACACCAATAAAATTCCTTCACATGAAACTTTCTCCAGAGGAAAACATTTAAGCTTTTATCTTTTATTGCTCTATGTTTTACTTCAATAAAATGTTTAACCAAAGAACAGTTATCTTGTGTAAATGTATAAATGTTTTAGACCATTAACCGCTTTAAAAAACAAGACTGCGTTATCGCTCAAATATTTTAATGAGGAATCAGTTAGTAAATTAATATCTCACAAGATGATTTTAACAATAATTGTTAACAATAACAGACTCACTGTCAGAAGCTCATTTAGACCTGGATGAGCTTCCGTCAATCACATGATACAGTCTTTAAAAGGTAAAAAAAAAATTATTCTTGCCATAAATTCCAAATCAACATTTAAAGCCTTTAGACTCTGATCAACTTTAGTGGGAAGTTTTCTGTTATCAAATGATCATCCTGAAGAACAATCACAATATTCACCTCAAACTCTAGAAGAGAAAGTAAATACACAAATGTTAGACCTCAACAAAGATTAAAATGAAAGATCATGCAGAATTAGTCACCCTCTAAGTTCACACACCTCCTACAGTATCTGTAAGATATTTTACTTTTTTTCAGTTTAGTTTTGCCCTGAGGAAGCTGCTTTACAGATTTACATTTAGTCATTCTGCAGCTTTTATCCAAAACAAGATTTGTTGTTCCTCTTTTGATGTTTCTCTATCAAAAGAGGAACAACACACAATTAGTCAAACAATCTACAATATCTGCAGTATGAAGATACCAGAGTAACACTAAAGGAATCAGAACAGAAGTAATGTTTATAGTAGATGAGAATGTTTAATTATTTTGTATATGACAAATACTTTCTTAAGCCAATTTGCATTGATTTTATGATTTTGTCTTGTGGGATTTATGTCAAACAGGTTCATCAGTATATACCAAATGAAAAGCAAAATCTTTATAAATTCTGCAGGGGCATGTAAACTTTAAAGGATAAATACATACACATTTCTGTGGCCCTTGAGTAAAATAAAATGTATATTAAGCAGATATTAATAAACTCCTTACCGACTTTAAAATTGGTGGTTTCAAGAGTTGGACAGGTGAAGAGTCGGGGAAAGACCATATAGATCGGGATGGCAAGACCATGACAAACATCACCTTCTGCAATCTGAATGTTCTGTATTTCTGTGGCATCTCTGGCGTATCCCTCAGCGCAGCCTGGAATACATTAACAATGCTCAACGGACACACTGGAGCTACATCTATGCTTTAGCTGAAATAGTTTTTAAATGTTAACACACTTACAATTACTTTCTCATTTACTCTCACTTGTCTTTATTTCAATCATTTTATTGCCTGACGATTTTTTAAACCTGAGACCACACAGGTGATCTGACATGCAGTAAAGACTTGTGTGTTTCTCACCACAAGTCTCCACTCTGACCAGCTGCAGCTCAATGCTCTTGATGGCGACCTCTGAACTCTCCACAATAAGCTCGCCAGTCAGAGGCTGTGTGATCACACAGCTGGTGGCATCCAAATGACCCCTGATCATGAACTTTGGTAACAAGGTTCTCTGTAAATCATGCACATGAGAACTTCTGAGATGATGAGACCACAATGAGACTTCTGACACAAATCATACACATGAGAACTTCTGAGATGATGAGACCACAATGAGACTTCTGACACAAATCATACACATGAGAACTTCTGAGATGATGAGACCACCATGAGACTTCTGACACAAATCATACACATGAGAACTTCTGAGATGATGAGACCACAATGAGACTTCTGACACAAATCATACACATGAGAACTTATAAGAGATGTCGAGACCACCATGAGACTTCTGACACAAATCATACACATGAGAACTTCTGAGATGATGAGACCACAATGAGACTTCTGACACAAATCATACACATGAGAACTTCTGAGATGATGAGACCACATTGAGACTTCTGCTGTACCTCTTTCACATTCTGCAGTGTCTCTGGTGTGATGCTGAAATCAACAGGATTCGGCTGCAGCTTTGAATTTTGTGGCTGTAGACAAACATTTATGTCATTAACAAGATTCTGCAACACATCTTACTGAAAGGTTATATTAGATCTATGTTATAGTTTTATATTCGTAGCTATAAGGGATGTGATAGACAGTCTGACCTGACAATGCACCATGAATTCACATGTCTTGCTCAAGTCTTTGGCGAGCAGGGAGCGTCTCATATCACAGCGAAGTGTGTACTGACCCAAAACAACAAATACTTACACATTTAACCACTACACTTGATCTCTCAAATAAAACCTCAATATAAACATTATACAACAGAATTAGGCAGGAAATAAAGACACTATTAAGCTGTGACTTAATATGTCATGATTCTATGGCATATTATGATATTGTGGCATGATATCATATGGAAATGACTGAGAACTGTAGTATGTAAAGCATTACTGTGTTACCTGGATGTTGACAAAAACACCATGGTAGGTCTCATATAAGGTTCTGTTGCCTTTGGCCTGCAGGGGAAACTCGAACGGGATCTCAGTTCTACCTGCTGGAACTTTCCCTGGTTTCACCACCTCAGTGTTACTGGACACCAGCTGAATGGGCTACAGAGGAGACAGGTGAAGTTACAATACAATACAATATTTATTTATAAAGCACATTTAAAAACAATCGAAGTTGACCAAAGTGCTGTATAATAAAGAGATAGAATAGAAAACAAGATGGAATGAACAAACCAGACAATCAAATCTGGTGGTGATCGTCTCGTTTTTCAAGTCTAGACCTAGGCACAGTAAGTAGACAGAGATCACTGGATCTCAATATTCTAGACGGGGTGTGGGGACAAAGCAAGTCTGTCAGATACTGAGGGTAAGATTATTGAAGGGTTTTATAAACGAATAAAATAATTTTAAAATCAATTCGATATTTGAAGTGTAACCAATGCAGTGCAGATAAAATAGGAGTACCGGCTCATACTTGTGGGTGCCACAGAGTAGTTTAGCAGCTGCGTTGCACTAGACGAGACAGGGAAGACTAGGAGACACCGTAGTAAAGTGAGTTACGGTCATCTAAACGAGTTGTTACAAAGGCATGGACCACCGTTCCGAAGTTGGTGTGATGACTTTACAACAGCAATGGTGTAAACAGAACGCCCAGTTCAACATACTGACTGTGTGTGTGTGTGTGTGTGTGTGTGTGTGTGTGTGTGTCTCACCTTCACAGAGTTGTAAAAGGCTTCAAACACTCCGACACTTTTGGAGCTGAGCTGCAGGTTCACCAGTCCCTCCATACTGAGAGAAACACCCTGATGCTGCAGCGCATCTCTGCTGCTGATCACCACAACACCAGACAGCAGCTCCTGCACAATCACACTACAGCTGCTGACATAACCCTGATTTACTGACCACTAACTGTAAGCCACTATCTTACTATCACGATCCAGCTAAAGTGCTGCTTCAAATGTGTTTATTTATTCTGAAACATACTGCGTCTTAAACTAAATTACACTACACTTACCCCTTCATGATAGACTTTATTGGCTCGTTTCAGTCTGATGTCCAGAGACACACTCATTTTCTCACTCGTGAATCTCTTCCGTTATCGGTGTCATATGGTCACTGACGTCATCTCGACGACACGTCTTAAGAAAAAATTTAAAGACATAGGCAGATAAATCTATTTGATATACAACAAGTTTGTTGTAAAAAATTCTAGTTGTTTTTAAACTACTTTAATTACATTCACGCTCTGTATTTGTGTTACTGCTGTTAATTGTTAATACATACGTTTTTTGTTTTGGAGAAAAAAAGATCAAATAATGTACATGTATTTTATTACGCCTTAAAACAACGTAAATTTATTTTACTACGCTATGTCTTTTAAAACGTAAAATTGATTGGCAGTTTCCATGACAACTCCGAGAACGGTTTTTGCGTCTTGATGCCATCCGGGAACTTCAGCGTCTGATTGACAGTCGTCATGGAAACATTCTCACTCGGTTTCCATTTTGTTCCTGACATTTTCTTCCTTCGTATGACTGACGCTTGGTTCGTGCGATACCACCGAGCGAGATAACTCTTGCTATATGAATACACAACTGTTCTCGTGCCGTGTTAACGATCAGCCGTCACGTTAGCGCATGAGTGCGGGAGGCCGCTCCTGTGCGCGGATTTGGAGTGCGTGCGCCATTTTGTCCAGAGGCCGCGGCGCGCGCGCAGGATGAGTAAGTGACGGACGGACGGCGGGACTGCTGCGCTGTGGAGCGCGCCGACGCTCACCGAAAGGCGCTCTTTATTTCTCTACGGTTATGTTAAACTGAGCGGCGACAGTTTGATCAGACGCACTTTGCACAAGGATCGTTGGGTATTTTAATCTGAAGGTTTTTTATCGCTTCGTCAGAAAGAGGCGCGCACGACACGGTGAGTAATGATGGCTAGCGCGGCTGCTAACGGTTAGCTGCTCCCATCGATCTCGCACACACTGGAGTGTCGTACCCGCTCATTTCGTCTGATTCGTGCTTAATTCGGGGTGTTGTGGAGTTGGTCAGAGGCGTAGCTGTTTTACGGTACCGTTTGTTCGTGTGTTTTGTGCAGGCTTCATCGTCTCCAGGCCCGCACTGCTAATGTTCAGCTAGCTTTAGGATCGACAACTCAATGTGAACATTTCACTCCTCACTCATTTACTTCTTCACCTACCGTACGGCTGTCACCTAGCCTGTGTGATGCGTTCATCGTTTCGTCAGTGCTGTGTGTATAGCTGGTTGGGCTAATGTGGCTTCTGTTTTGACTGCTTTGATTCTCTTTATATGGGTGAATCAGATTTATAGCATCGATGCTGCAGATGAGTTACATGACAGATGTGAACATACACCGAGTTAGTCACACAAAGCGTTTCAGGGAGTGGGAAAAGTTGCAGGAGTTTGTTAAAGTTGACAGGCTAACAACCTTGACTAGTGTCAGTGCTGGAGATGTTTACTGTTCACCCAGAGCAGTCCAAGCAGATGCTGTTGCTGTGAGGACGGTCTCTCTTATGTAGTTTTAAGCTGTATTGTCGTCAAAGTTACAAAGAGCACCTTAAGGGTTAGATCTAGTCTCGAAGCTCCTGTTTCTACTCTGAGACATGACAGCTGCTCACCTGAGTGAGATGTGTCTTAGCTCATGTATTGTTGAGTTTAAATCTGCTGCGATATTTTAAAGCCTTCATCACGTTCAGTTAACGTGATTATATACATTGACACCAGGTTCAGATGTGTCTAATGTTTGCATCTAAACCTGTAAATACCTAAACACCTTGAGCATCTTCCATGAGTCAGAATTATTTGACCAGCTAGCAATTGTGTATGCATTATAGATTGGTTATGTGTTCATTACAATAGTTTTCCGAAAATTATGTGGTTAAACAAATACTTCAACCAGTTGTCAGAACATCCCTGCACTAAAAAGTATCTTATATATATATATACACCAACATGTCTTACTTTCCTTTGTCAAAACTCATACATTTCTATGGCATGTGTGCATTAATTTCATAACAGATCTTTACCAATGGTTGTGCAAGTTGAAGATCAACTTAAACGTCTAATACTTCAAGACCCTGCTGAAGGGCTGTTCATACCTGGAAACCACTTGCTAGTCAGTTCAGGTAAATCTAACTAATACAGTACAGTGTCTTGAGGGTTTCTGTAACTGCACACAAATAGAGGTGTACTGCTGCTATCAGTGTGTGACTAGTTTCTAATGGTGATATTTGTGTTGTTGCAGGGGGCTGTGGTTTGCAGATGGACTCGGCTGTCAGAATGATATGAGATTTGTCAAAAGACAATGCATACAGGTGAGCAGCATTTATAATCTATGTAGTATTAAACTGCAGCTGAAAATTGAGCAGCAGAACCGAAGTGCTCAAACAGATCCAGATTGTAGGAACAGGTGAAATGCAGTTATTTGTGACATATTTTAAATAAATGGTGTTTGTAAAGGTAAGACAAGCTGTACTTTGTGTGTACTGCAGTGTTGGGGTTTGTTCATATAGTGTACACATGAACTGAGTGAACTCAGAAAGATCCATCACAGACTCAACTCACTTTTTAAAAATAAAACTAGCAGCCTTGATTTCAGCCCATTCTGACACAGAGCACAGAGTGTGTATGAGTGCTATACAATGTTTTTGCATGTGCTGCTCATCTATAAATGTTTAAAAATATAGGCCAAGATCCTTTGGCAGCAGCTGTCTATAGGGTCACAGGTTCGATCTTAGACAAAATGATCCTCTTTTTTTTTTTTACCCCAGAGCTTTTCTGTCAGCAAATACTGTGTTAAACTGTGCTGGGAAATGTGTCAAAGTGCAGTTCAATTTCATGACTCTTACCTGTTTTCAGATTGGACAAAACCTCAGAGCTTTGCCCTAGCAACAAAAGTGGGTTATTTGCATACCCTTTCCTGATTGGCTGGCGCTTTAGCTCTCTGTCCAATTGTGTAGCATCTTCCTGGTGGTAGGCTATGGTAATGAGGCACTGTTGCTGGGGTTGTGAGAGCTGGTTACCAGTGTGAATGTGCTGCATTGTGTTTGCTGGTGAGAGTTGCTGATAAATGACAACTTAATGATCTGCAGAATTCCCACCCGCTGCAGACAGTTACATTTCCAAACATCACATTAATCAAACAATGACACAAATACTCTTTTACTTCGTGCATATTGATTAGTTACTCTGTTATTTGTTCACATTTGTGCGTTATGTCCACAACTGTTGTATAGACATCATTCTGTCTCCAGTGTGAAATCTTTTATGCATATTTATTTTATCAGTTTATTCCCTAATACTGTAGCTCTGTAATTGTAATAATCTGATTTGAGGCAAAAGAGCCCTGAGTTCAGTGTGTGTGTGTGTGTGTGTGTGTGTGTGAGAGAGAGAGAGAGAGAGAGAGAGAGAGAGAGATCCTAATGCTGAGTCATAAACACACATCAGCTCTAGATATTAGACCTGCATATGTGTGTGTACAGTCAGTGGTTGCGTGTTGGAGAGACTGTAACACATGTTTGTCAAATGTTGTCTTGTGACAAAAGCATGTCTGTGATCTGTTCTTTTTAGATTGTAATATGATCTGGATGCTTTTTTTCTGCAGTCTCCCTGCCGCGCACACACTGCAGCACTATTACATCTATTAAAACAAGAAAATGAGTCTCCAGTGACAAGCAAAGACACATGTGTCTCGTGTCTTTAAAGGGCAAGGCTGTCTGTCTTTCTCTGCTAATGTCCTGCATTTGTGTGTGTGTGTTGTAGGAGGAGAGACCTCAGCATGCAAACCCTCCTCTGTCCGGCTGGCTCCCTCGTTTTCCTTCCATTCGGCCTGTGTGCAGATGGATGCACAGACGCCCCATTCTGACCCGACATTTAGTGATGGTCACCCGCCGAGCGCTGACCAATCAGCCGCTGCGCTGCCATACAACCCACAGGCCCTGCAACCTGATGACACCCAGGTACACATGCGCACACTTGGAGTAACCAGCTGTTGACTGGTGTCAGCTAAGCATTGCTCTGCTCATGTCTGTCTGCTGTCGGTGTGCTGCAGGTAACTGCTGATATGGTGATGCTACAGAGGCGAATGCCTCAGTGTTTTCGAGATTCAGCGACTGCACCCTTACGGAAACTCTCCATCGAGCTGATCAAAACCTACAAACACATCAATGAGGTGCCACGTTTATTTCACTGTTATTGAGAGTCACAGTCCTTTACAGTGGCTCACCCTAGGTCACAAATATTGTGTTTGTACTCAATAATGATCAATAATTTAGAAGTGACATGCAGACCAGGTATGGTGACCCATACTCTAAATTTGTCCTCTGCATTTAACCCGCCTAGTTAATTCACACACATTGGAATTAATGAAACTTTGTGTTGAATATGTAAAAACTGACCTGAATTTAATCGTTAATCCTTTTTAGGCTCATCGTAGCACAGTTGACTTGATTCACAGTTGAGTGGCTTTGAATCATTTCAGGTTTACTATGCAAAAAAGAAGCGCCGTCACCAGCAGGGTCAAGGGGAGGACTCCAGCAACAAGAAGGAGAAGAAAATTTACAACGACGGTTATGATGACGACAACTTTGACTACATCGTTAAAAATGGCGAGAAATGGATGGACAGATATGAGATTGACTCTCTCATAGGCAAAGGCTCGTTTGGTCAGGTGAGTCTTTTAGATCCTCTCTGATGATCTCCACACTGGAGAAATGTCTTTGTGACCTGAGAGAGTGTGTGTCGCCCCTTTGCTGGCAGGTGGTGAAGGCGTATGACCGTGTGGAACAGGAGTGGGTGGCCATTAAGATCATCAAGAATAAAAAGGCTTTTCTGAATCAGGCTCAGATTGAAGTCCGACTGCTGGAGCTCATGAACAAACACGACACAGAGATGAAGTACTACATCGGTAAAAAAGCACTGTGGTTTGTCACATTGTTCACAATGGAGTTTTACCTTCTGTTAATTAGCACAAGTATCATAAAGTTGCCTTCCATGTACATTTAAAGTGAATCGTTTCACTTCTGTCCGGGCTGAATTACAAATGAGGAAAAACACAATCAACTTACTAACCAGAGTAGTACAACAAAAAACAAAGGAAGAGGTGTGGAGGTAGTTAAAGCAGATCAGATAGAGCTCATTTCACTGCCAGGCTCTAGTTTATCTCCCAGACCGAAACACCTTGATTCTCATGCAGTCCTGGAGCCAGTGTAAGAGAGATTGTGTGACTGTTTGTGGGTAACAGTCTCTGCATACCGTAAAGACTGCTAAAGAGTCTTTCACGATGACATCAGCATGACAGTGTTCCCGTGACATCCAGAGAGACACTGTGTTATTGTGATGTTCTGTTGTGTTGTGTCTGTTAATGTCATCATAGCATTTATTCCTCCTGCAGTTCATCTGAAACGTCATTTYATGTTCCGGAACCATCTGTGTCTGGTCTTCGAGATGTTGTCCTATAATCTGTATGATCTGCTGAGGAACACAAACTTCCGCGGCGTGTCTCTAAACCTGACACGTAAGTTTGCTCAGCAGCTGTGCACCGCGCTGCTCTTCTTGGCCACTCCTGAGCTGAGCATCATCCACTGTGACCTCAAACCCGAGAACATCCTGCTCTGCAACCCCAAAAGATCCGCCATCAAGATCGTGGACTTCGGCAGCTCCTGTCAGCTCGGCCAGCGGGTGAGACAGTCGCTCACTTCTCTCTGCCAGTCTCTGTAACAGTTACTGTACATTATGAAGGACAGTTGTAACGTTCATGTCTACAAGGTGAAAGAGTGACATTCGGTAAGTGTGATGTGTTTGTCTGCAGATATACCAGTACATCCAGAGCCGGTTCTACCGCTCGCCGGAGGTTCTTCTGGGAATGCCGTATGATCTGGCCATAGACATGTGGTCTCTGGGCTGCATCCTGGTGGAGATGCACACTGGAGAACCTCTGTTCAGCGGTGCCAATGAGGTAC
>JAZGTJ010009801.1:0-18898 GCA_036877575.1 Botia almorhae
ATATAATATAATATAATATAATATAATATAATATAATATAATATAATATAATATAATATAATATAATATCCACCTTACGCAGTATTATAGATAAGGATTAGTGTTAAAATGAAAGTATCGTAAATTGAGTGGTGTATCACTAATAACTATGTAATCTGTGGTATGTTAAGTACAATCATATTGTAATATGTTCAGTACTAACATACTGGGCTTACCATTTCTAGTGTAGTACGTACCTAGTAAAAGTATGCATATTGGGATTCAGCCCAAAATTGCAAACACCACCATCAAAACTCAGAGATCACAATCTTAAAAGTAACCTTTACTTACACTACTAAAAATCCCACTGACTAGCTGGCTACAAAATGTCAAGTAACTTGAGTAGTTTCTCTATTATTCAAAGGTTAGACTGTGTTCTGACATTTGGCTTGATGTTGTTACCTGCAGAAAGCTCTCCACATACTGCAGCAGGTACAGGCCACAATCACTGCTGTTGTCCTGCAGCGGAACCCTGCACGGACTCCCGCTTATGTTTTCGTTCGTAAATGCACGAGGGGTCTGTTTCCGAACCTCCCATTCCACCTGCAGGTACCTGAGAGACAAGCGCAGGTAAATCACAGGTAACCTTGCATTCCAGTAAAAACAGACATTTAGATAAATGACTCACTCGCGTAGCAGAGTGTAGGTCCCGTGATGATAAGAGAGCTTTAGAGAGTCCATTATCAGAATACAGGGCCTGAGAGAGAGAGAGAGAGAGAGAGAAAGAAAGAGAATAGGAGGGAGAGAGAAAGACTGAATCAAAAGACTGAGGGTTGCATGTACTAAATAGTTTTGCATGCAAGAACATGCTTTTTTTTAATGAAATCCAGATTATTCAGACTAATCTGGCTAAGTGTTTAATAAAATAGTTTAAAAAATATTGTTAATTAAATTAAGTCCAGGTTGTTTTTCCAATGCAAACATGTCTCTTCTCTTGTCTCTCAACTTTTCCCCAGCTGTGTTCACGACTTGCAGTGTGTGTTTACTACATTACCCCATCATTGGATGGGTTAAATGCAAAGGTCACATTTCAAGTATTTATTACCATACATTGACAAATATGCCACGTTCACTTTAAAGTATGCTGCAGACGACTGCAGAGTGCTCTCACCTCCTGCAGACGGTCTCTCTTGTGCAGCTGTGTACTGTACAGTTCTGAAAACACACAAAAGCCAATACATTTGTACCCAAAACTGACCAAACCAGAAAAAAACTTATTTGTAAAAATGTGTGTGTGTGTGTTACCGGTAGGTTGTGAGTTGAACTGCTGCTCTTTGGTCGACATGAACTACCTGGAAATAAAGAACATAAACTTTTTCAAACTAATGGTAATGGTGTTTTTGATTTTTTGAATTTTAATTAAATTTTGTTTTGATTCTAGTACTTTGGTACTAGCAGTTTGTTTACTTAAAAAAAAAATATATAGCAAGCATCCCTCCCAATAACAAGAACTTGGCTTTACTGTACAAGTTCAATGTTGTGACAAATAGGAATTTGGTGGGAGGTTTGTTTGCCTATTCCCATGCAAACTGAATGTGTGAGTTCACAATACAAAAAATTATTAGCAGTCGGAAGTGTGAGAGAATGTGTTTGTTTTATTAGGTGTGTGTGTGTGTGTGTGTGTGTGTGTGTGTGTGTGTGTGTTCGCACACCTGTTTTACATTCCCCTGCAGAGATCGTATTTACTGTCTGGCCTCCAGCCTGGGACGCGTCTGTGCCTCTCCACTGTACATACTGAGGCCGTTCCAGACCAGGAAAACAGATCACCACCAGGTACCAATGGGCCCTGGACGAACAATAAATAGACAGCAAGAAAACAGACAAAGCATGAGAAAGCAATATATATATTATCGCTTTCTTTTTTTGTCAAAACACTAAAAGATTTTAAAAAAACTCCACAAGAGGAATTCTTGAACATTTCATTGTTCGAAAGAGAGAGTTTCAAACTGATTCATGGAGCCAAATTGAACTTCCAACGTTTAAGCTACGGAAATGTATCATCCGTCTTAACACTTTTATATCCGCGATACGAATTCATCCCAAACAGATCGTATACATTTGATATATTGCCCAATCCCAGTACTGCTAACAGCATCCCAGAGCACCATGTTCTCCACTGAAACACTGGACATTTCCACATGGGTGAAGCAGCTGTGTTGTGTTGTGCCATGTTGTGTGTGACAGCGTCCAGACACGCATAAGACTGCACGTCCTGACGCAGCCGTTTGGTTTTACGAGAACGTGAAGTCCCTGTTCTCTCTCTCTTTGGCATCGTGCACTCGCTTGACCTCGTCGCACTGATTTATTCCCTCATTTATAAACCGATCCAACATCTCCTGCTTCACTCAGAAGCGAAACAGGGCAGAACATCTAAGCTGCGCTACCTCTTTCCTGTTGGCCACGAAAGCAAAAGAACGGTCTGTAAAGCGCGTTCGAGATGTCGTAACTATTTACGAAATGCTCCGACGCTGAAAGTGCACTCGGCTGGTGGCCTCTTGACTCACTCTGTCTTCCTCTGCTTGGTATTCCTAGGAAGTGTGAAGGGAAAAACCTGTCCCACTATGTACTCACAGAAAAGTTCATGGGTCATTTAATCCAGAAGTTCTGCTGACTACGGGCCATCGACGTGAAAAGAAACTGATCTGGTGCCAATGTGAACAGAATTCGGAAGTGAATCACAACATCCGTCAGTGCATGTGTGTAAATGGTGACTCACTCCTGATTAACAGGGATAAAGAGGTAGTCCTTGCTGAAGATGTCCACATGGCGGGTCCACGTTCTTACTCTCTGATGTCGTCTGTATCGGGCCCTGTAAAGAACACAACAAGGTCATACCAACAGTATGAAACACTCTACTATAGCTCTCCACTATAATTGTTACTATAATACTTATTAAGGGAATAGTTTCAGTAAATAACTAATAATAATAATAATAATAAGTTATCATTTGACTTCAGAAGAAATACAGCATTTTTTTATTACAAGTTTTACTTTGATTTGTAAAAAGTCACACAGGTTCAGAACGACATGAGTGGAAGTGAACGTGACTGAATTTATATCTATCTCTTTTTAAATTTACTGTGTAAAGCGTAAAAACAAACAACCCAAATCTTACGTGCTGCCAGTTTCCCCTGGGTTGTCTTTTCGGGTCAGTTGTTTGTAGAAGAAACTGCTGAAGATGTGAGATCTTTCTGCGACGTCTTTGTCGGCTCGCTCCAACAGCAGGAACCTGAGAAGAACATATCAAAAGACGCATTAGGAGAACATATCTTCTCCTTAGAAACTGTTCAGAGTTTAAACCTTCAGTACATCACCAAAATAGATCAAACAGGCCACCCAGTTCAAAAGTCTGCTTTGCAAAATGATCGCTTCAAGTTACGTCAAACTTTGGAATCTCACTTGAGGTAGAAGTCGATGATGACATCATTGAGAAACTCTTCCTCTTTAAGGCACTCCAGGTCCTCGGTTGTCACGGTAATGCCGCCCTTGGAAGGCGGAGGTGGGTACTGGATGAGTCTGGTGGAAAATGTATAACTTTAGCCAAAAAAGAAGTTCCAACAGCACAATCCCTTTTGCTAATCATGATGTATCAATTATGGCTAACAAATTAAATCTGAATTTCAAAAGCTTGTATGGAAACTTCAACAACTCAATGGAAAGTTCTAAGTCAGAGGTATGAGAACCAGGGAAAGTTTAGGTTCCAACTGTTGAGCTTATAGCTAAAGCACGGCTTACAAATAAGACTTTAAGGGCCAAAAAACATGCTTTGCTTCTGACAGCCAATACTGTAGTAAAATATCATTCAAATAGATGTTTCACCAGTACATGATTTTGGAGGGTTTTAAATAGCATGAGAGACATTTTGATTTGAACTGAATACGTTGATGAGTCACATGACATTTACGGCTCAAGAGAGGTTCCAGAAGTGTTTACTGAACTGAATGTCCATCATCAAAGATGGCAGTATGTTTTTTCCGTCCGCACCTGCGTGGCAAGCTCTGTATTCGGCTGTGGCTCCTGAGGGGTCTCCTGACTCCCGGCAGCTCTCCGAGACGACTGCTACTGCCACCTGCACTCTTCTGCTGGAGAAAAAAACACATGAAATTCCGTGTTTACAATCCCGATCCAACACGCATTCATATGCGATTCAAATTGTAAGTTAGTTTGAAATCCGTCTTAGTCTAAACAGGCAAACGGGATTAAGGTTTTTGTCAGTCAGGGCTCACGCACAAAGCCAACCTCCATCACTAACCTTCCTCAAAGTCTTACTTTATTTACAAAAAATTGTCAAAAAAGGAACACATTTTTAAGTGTGTAACAACTGCCACTAGGGGGGGCGAACTGCCGTGTCATGTCCGGAGGTTGCAGACAGTAAAAATGCAGCTTAACCGAGTGAACATGCCGAACTGGAAACATGATGATGATGATAGAAAAGGAGAATAAGGGCAAGAATAAAGTGAGAGAACAAAACGCCACGTGCCGCCCGTTTTGGGCAGATTGCCTGTTAAGCTCCGAGCCAGCTCGTAAAATCGCTGAAGAAAAGAAATCAAGCAGAAAGCGTCTGAGGTGGCCTAATTCCATCGCTGCCAGCTGGCACCATCATAACCGAAAAGAAATGTCATGTACCCCAAGACCCCTGACACCCACACACATACATACATACTGGAGTTCTGGTACCCCCAAGTGCAGACCCATAAACCCTCTGGAGAGTGACAGCACGGCCACTTTCACCGAGGAGGCAACTGCTGAGCTACTAACCCCGAGTTCAGCCAACTTTCCTTCTCCGTTTCATACCTACACACTAACACAGGCTCTATGGACCATGGCTAACCTCACTTCTGCGCTTATATGGGGCCGTATAATTTCTCTGGTGCCTCTATCACGCCTGCGATCAGGTTTCTGCCAGTATCTGGTCAACCCATTGAAGATGGATGGAGTCAAGACTGGATGGACACATGGATGGATTGGGAGAAATCTCTTGTATCACGGCTGCTGAGCTGACAACTTAAGTTAAGTTTACCAAAAACTGAAAATTCTGTCATTTACTCACCTTCACCCTTACTCAACATTTATTATTCTATACCTGTACGGTTTACTTCTGACGAACACAGAAGGTGATTTTTCTTGTTTTTGAAGAATATCCTGGCCCGTTTTCTATATAGTAAGTGTCACAGAAATCATAAATATGGTCCATGCTACTCGTGTGCTACCTTTTGTGTGCTACCCAGCAGCTTTAAGTTGTTATTCTTATGTCTTATGTCATTCCTTAAGATAACAAAAGACAGGATTTATTTTGTGTATTCCTAAGAGTTCAGCATAAACGCAGGGACCTACCTCTGCAGTCCCAGCATCGTCCACGTTTTGTCCCAGCAGAGAGAGGAGGTTTACACCCCGTGGGTGGCAATGAAGTCGATTCAGACCATCGGCCCAGGACAGGGTGTTACTCAAAGCACTCTGACTGTGTTTTAGACCAATCAAGTCCATGAGAGATGCCAACAGGGCCACTTGAAGATCTCCCAACTGATCAGCCAACACCAGCAACACAAACGGACAGGCCTGGCCTTTTGAGAGAGAGAGAGAGAGAGAGAGAGATAGAGAGAGAGAGAGAAAGAGAGAGAAAGAGCGAGAGAGAGACCCATTTATTTACTTGCAACACTTAACATGAATCAGATGGTGGTTGATCCATCTATAAATGCTCAGTGGGCGGTAACAATGAATTCAAAATGAAACTAATTAGCTTCCCATCTCACTAACTAACTAACTAACACACACACAATTTACACTACAGTGCCAAACACCTGTTTATATGAGTTTCTACAGCTCTGCACAGTATTAGCTACAGCTTGAATCAATTAATCCTTTTAATGGCCAACCCTACAACCACACACCCACACGCACCTTACCCAGAATGCACCAGTACAGGCCTCACCTGAACTGTGTACCGCGTGTACCACCGACAGCTCCTTCTGCATCAGCTTGGCTTGAGCATCAGACACTACGAGGAAGAGGAGAGATGGAGCCCGGTCCTTCAAACTCGGCAACAAACTGCCATCACGGGCTAGTGCGCCATCCCACACGCCATAAAAGCGAAGCTGTGAGCATGTCACGCTAACTGCTATCTCCCCTTCCCCATCGGCACCTAAAACAAACATACATTTATATTTATTTACATTTAGCAGACACGTTTATCCAAAGTGACTTACAAAGAGAGAGAGAGAGAGAGAGAGAGAGAGAGAGAGCATTCAACATGCCCTAAGAACCAACAAGCTACATTTACAAGTGGAAATCATGTTCTGTGGCTAGAGACAGGATGAACAGTAGAAGGTTTATTTAGTTGAACAGAGCATGTATCATGCGTGATGTATCAGCTTATTGTGTAATTTGAAAGTAGTGCTTTTTGGGAAGTAATTTACAAAAATATGACTATTTTTTGTCTAAAACTAACAAATATGATTTTTTTTAGCTTAAAACTTGTCTTTATTTTTTAGATAGCCAATAGGGCTTTAGTTTGTGTCACAGCCAAGCAAAACTATGATTTTGCAGTTGTTTTAGTAGTTCGGAGTAGTTTAGTAGTTTAGTAGTGAGTATGGAAAGACATGATGGCGAGTAAGTGATTTTCATTTTTGGGTGAACTATGCCTTTAAGAAGCGTTCACTAAAGACAGTCTAATAATATTCTCTTATTTTTTGCTATTGAAACAAGATGTTCTTGTTTACACAATTTGTTTGTGAAGACATGCTTTATTTTCTACTGATGATTTGTTTAATGTTTTGTTGAGAGGGGAGCTCACATGCAAAGGGCTGAATAGAGAGCTGTCTGTCTGAAACCAGTGTAAACATCTTACACACACACAAACACACGCGCACACACACACAGGTACACGCGTTCGTGTTCTCTGCACCTCCTTTGTCTCACACATAAATAGAGCTTTAATCTGAGCCGACTTAATGCTGAAAGAGAGAAAGGGAGAGAGAAAGAGAGGGAGAGAGAGGGTCACAGACAGTTGAGGATGGCTGTCAGCCGACAAAACAGGGTAAAGGGTCAAACCACTCGGCACAGCAATCCAATGAGCAAGTTATGTGTAATTACAATCCTTCACCACAAGGGGCAGCACCACATGCCACCAAATTTGTTGTATTGTTGTGTCGTTTGACAGTGTATTTGTAGAAAAAAAAAGTCAAACAAAAATTTTTAAAAAATTCTGCTGTTTGTCTGTGTTGAATTTAAATTGTTATAACCTCCGTTTTGTTACATGTAAGAACAAAGGCCGTGTGGGTTTGGAACAAGCTGAGGACGGGTGAAAATTTTTGGGTACACTGTCCCTTTAAATGTTTTTTCGAAAACGAAAAAAAACATTATACTTGTAAATACCTTTCAGGGGTATTGTGATGCCGTCATCTGTGATCTATAAAAGAGAGAGACAGAGAAAACATCACATTAGGGGGAAAGCCAAACATGGACAGGACTACAAAGAACTGGCAGTATCTTAAAAACCCGACTACAAAGGGCATCCACCACGAGACAGACTGAACATATAAAACAGTGCCATTATACTGCCACAGCTGGAACAGCAAACAACAGTCACATATAACAATGGTTAAAGAACACACTCGCTCAGAGGACGTCCCTGCTTATGTTAAAGACAACAAATGCTTGACACACTGACCCGAGTTATGCACGTGTCCTTCCAAACAACAAACACTTGGTCTCAAGTAACAGTTCACCCAAAAATGGAAAATTCATTCATTCATTACTTTCTCTCACTCATGTTCCAAACTTGTACTGGTCACTCTTGGGGGATGGAGCTTTCAGGCTTCAAAAATGGTTCAAAGGCACCCAAGAAGTACCATAAAAGTGGTTTAACTTAACTGCATTAGGTACATGCTTCAGAATGTCTCCATTTGCATTCAACAGATGAAAATCATAAGCCCTTAAAACAACATGATGGTGAGTGTAGCATTTACTGTGTACATTTGGCAGACGCTTTAATCCCAAACAACTCTCAGCACATTCAAAGTATACATTTTATCAGTATGTGTGTTCCCTGGGACTCGAACCCATGACCTTTGCGCTACTAACGCAATGCTCTACCGACTGAGCCACAGAAAGGACAGAATATATTTATTTTCGGGGGAAAAACTGTTTTAATAGAAAAAGAAACTGAAATAAGTCATTGTAATATGCTTTTGAAACATTTATGGAGCAACAGTGATAAAACGCACAGTATTCCACCAGCAGGGCCGGTTTAGGTTACAAACGGTTGTTATCGTGTTAATGAACACGCAACCTGCAGGTCTCTGACACTTTGCAGTGTTTTACGAACAGCCGGAATTCTCCGAACGTTCGTTTTGTACGCGCGGCCTCTAAATCACATCTGCGGTCTGATGCTAGCGCGCTGTTGTTTTGAGGTTTGTAGCAGGAATGGCCAATTAAAACACTGGAATAACAGATGTCTCTTATTAAAAAATACAACAACAACAGAAAATGAAATGCGTGATTGGACAGTCCGCTAAGTGAATGAGCTGGAACCACAAATGTGTTGGAAAATAATCCAGTCAGATCATGGAGAACAAGAGCAGACAACCCAGGAGAACAGAGAGGCCTAAGCTAACGTTATTAAAAAAGGACACTGATAAATATATTTCCATTTCCAGGCTGATGCAAAATATATATGTACAAGCTTTTTTCATTACAATTTTGGTGATGTAATTTTGTAATTTCTTAATTACCTAATTGTCCAGAAAAGTAGTTAATTATTCAGCTAGTCAGCAAGCTTATAGCTCTGTTTTTGACAGTTGATGTAAGCAGTTACCGGCTGTCTAGGGGGTGGAGGTATGACCAAAATATATTTTATATTGGGGCAATAATATATATCACAAATAGTTATATTTACTATATTATTCTCTTAATTTCGCACTTGATGGACATAAACATTTCTCATTGAAATTCTGTGACGTGAAACAATAACAGCCAATCAGCTGTGTGGGGGAGGATTTTGGACCAGTTGGATTCAATGGGGGCCGGGCTCCCTACTGTGATGTCATAAAAATAGAATTCTATTGCAGCAGACTGAAGTCGTTGTGGTCACAACTAATTAGGTGTAACATGTCTAAACACACATAAAAACACACCAACCAAAAATCTTACCACAATGGTCCCATTAGACTGTGCTTCTACCGTATCATAATGGAGGGTGGAGAAGGACAGCTCCATAATTGAAGGAACTTCCACTTTGTTCGCTGACTTGTTGCTTCCTGTGTTTGCCTTTGGGCTCTTTTGCTTTCCCATCTGAAGCACAGAGAAACAAATAGAAAAGAAAGAACAAATCTGAGAGGAAAAACAACCCCATGACCCCAAGACTGATTAGCTACTTCATTGATTGTGAAAACCGTAAAGATCTGGCCAAAAATATCCCTCAACATCTCATACGCGAGCCTTCGAAACGTTTTTGAAAACCTCGCCAAAACTAAGACCAAAACGACGAACACGGGTAACCCAATTCATTTCAATCAGGCTTATCTGAGTCTCAGCCTGATTCATCTCAACATGTTCTCCAGTCATGTGTTGATTCAACCTAGAGTGACCCGCAGTTGTCTGAGTTTATGGTTTCCATTTTCCCTGGACGGAATTGAAAAACAAAATTCACTTCTTTTCAAATTACAAAAGAGAGAGTAAGATGTTAATAAACAAAGGAACCCTGAAAATGAGTTTCTCATTTCGGCCACATGTCAAACTGCGGGTAGGCAAGCCAAGGCATACTGATAAACACCTGAGTCGTATTGCCTTAATCGACGTCAAACGTCTTTACCCTTTGATAAAGAGCCAAACCTTTCTTTCAACGGTTTCAAGTTTGAAATTGAGGGCAAAACCAATATGTTGTGTTTCAAATGTCAGGCCAGATGAACCCTCTTATACTAGCATGCCATAACGGATTAGCTGGCCTGTCTCAAAAAGGACCACGCGAGGAAGAAGGTGCATCCAGCGTGGGCGAAGGATACTAACAACTCTGACAATGGTAAAAATGTTTAAAGAGTTCGAATGAATATTTGTAAACAAGGACAAATTCAAAACCAGACTGAACAAATCTAGACTTCAAAAGTCTGGTTTATGTGAAGATTGGTTGATGTGAATCTAAATGTATTGTTCGTGGTTGCTCTGCAAGGTCTCAGGACTTCCTCGGACGCAGAACCGTGCTGGATTGTTGAATATACAAAAGCTTCCTGTTACCTGGGCATCCCTGGTTGACTCGGAGATCTGCTGCTGTCGTAAGCTTCCAGATTCGTCATTACCTTCATCCGATCCGTCGTCATCGCTGGATAGCACGACTGAGGAGAGACGGATAAACTGTCCTTAACCCTTTAATCATTTTTGTCCTGGGTATTCCAACATTAAGCCAATAACATTTGCCAATAAAAGTACAACAGGAAAGGTTACAAAGAAGCAACATGACTCATAGTCTTATTGGCATGGAATTCTGAATCTTTTCAGCAAGGTTTTCACTCCTTGAGATAAACATTTGTCTAACCCCAATTCAACCTCAGGCAAAACCCATATATCCATGACTGGTAAGACCATGTAATACCAGTGGGTAATAATAAATTCTCTTACTGGTGTAATCTGGTCTCTTAGTGACACCAAGAGGGCACAAATAAGGACCCTTGTCACTATCACAGATCCACAATGAACTGCTTCTCCTTGCACAATGACCACAAAGGTCATTGTGTCACTCACCACTCAGTGTCTAACTCAAGGTGATACGCAACCTTTCACCAAATTGTAAAGGCGGTCACGGTTTTGTTTTTCTTATTTTTGTTGTGACTCGCAAGGAATGTTCCACATGTGTTGAACCATGAAGTTCTGAAGGACCAAACACAAGCCTGCTTCTCAGATAAACATCTGATGGTACATTTTCCACTGAGCTAAAGGTTGTTAGAGGACGCATGCGCGACACGTTTCCTTTAGTAAACAGTTCTGAAAAAGTTGACGTCCTGTGGCTTGACTTGCTATACACCAATTCTTTTTTAAAACAGTATTTTGCTAATTCTATTACAGCTATTACGCACAAGTTTTCGTGACCTCATATTAATTGAAAAACTATGTGGATTAGTGAAGGCAAAAAGGTTTCAAAATACTGATCTGAAAAGAACATTTTATAAACATTACGCATTACGCAACTACAAAAGTGTCTTTAAATGTTAATGTCACACGTGACTCAACGTGTATTGGTGACTAGCTTTAATTTACTCGCCTAAACCATTTTAACATCGGGTGCTTGGAGAGCTTTCATTTTGGACTCCGTCTTTATCTCTTTCTCTGTGTTCTGAACGTCCTGGCTGGGGACCATAATGGGCTTTGAGTGGGACACGGGGACATGTGTAATCCTCTCTCTTTATTTACTACTCTTGTTTTCCATCCCTCCATCTCCTTCTTCCCTCCTCCGTTCCACCAGTCAATCCATCAGAAGACAGTTACACACTCAAAACCATCTGATCTCCTCATGCTACAGTACAAATGGTGTAAATGTGACAGTTTGTCAAATTTAAGATCCAATTCTGTCATATCTCTTGAAACATTCCATTTAAATTCTTCAAGAAGAAAACAACGCAACTCGTCGCCATGGAGTTAAGATTACACCGCTCTCCTGAACATGTCTCAGACCGATGTCTTCAACTCTCTCCAGCAGACAGAGGTTTAAGGGGCTTTTTCCCAGCGCCTGAGGTCTGGATTGCAGTAATCTAGATTGTGAGGGTGAACGACGCTATTCTGCGGCCTTCGCACTTAAAGACATTAATCTGCATAAGGTCACCGTTCACTAACAGCTCAGAATGGCCCCCGCTACTCGGAACAATGTGACCGCCACGCAGTCTCAGAACTGGATCTTTCTCACCTGCGGAGTTAATTTGGTTTCACTCTCCTGTTACATTCACACTCAATTTGGATTTCTTAATCTAGATTTTGGTTTCTTCAATGGTGAAGGTGTAAAACTCATTTTATTAAGACTAATAAATAAATACTAATAACGCAGACTGTTTTAGAGATGCTAGCCTTACTAATATTATGGCACATACCGTGAAAGAATCCTTAACTTTAAGTACAAATCTTTAAAGGGAAAGCACCACTTTTTCAAAAAACCAAGGCCTGGAGTGTCTACTAATCATTGTGTTTAAAATTCAACTGACATTATAGAGAAAGGCTGCACATTCAATTCAAGCATTAATGAGGAAAGTTGCCAATACGGGCAGTAAAAACTTCAATGCACTGCCCAGCGCCCCGGAGTGTAACAAAGCATAAATAATAAGAGAGAATTCTCATAGAAAAGCCTTGCTAAGCACTTATAAAAAAACTGGTGAAAATTTCATATGCAAGACAGAAGAAAGAAACAAACAAACAGTCACACATACTCGGTTCTGTGGAGCTGGGCTTTGTTCTCTTGTACGTCCTGCAGTAAATTCTGGGCTTCCTGCTTAATCTGCTGCTATAAAAGGAATTAAAAGGGTCTTCACTCTTGGCTTCTGGAGGTGAAACTTCTGGATCTTTTCTGACAGGCACAGGAAGGGCAGCTCTTTCTCCGAAGGCCCTCAGACCTGCTTTCTCCTCCCGAACGTAATGGCCTGCGTGAAACTCTGTTCTGTGATTGGACGGTTTGACTGTGGACTCTTCATTCAACACTTTTCCACTCTTACCCTGCTTTGCTGTGTTCTGAAATAGGGAGACAAACTATAAAAAACAAGTTACAAACAGCATGCTTTAAAATAATCTTTTTAAAATATTTTGCACATTGTACCATCTTCTAACAAAAACAGTATCTTTTTGTAGGTAAGTCAGTATAGGTCTGTCCTATTGAAGATAAATAAAGCTTATTTTTAAAAGAAATAGTTCACCCAAAAATTAAAATGATTTCTTGAAATGATATTTACTCACCCTCATGCCTAGGTGTATATGACTTTCTGTCTTCAGCCAAACACCATCAAAGTTCTATTCTGCGGGCTTTACACTTACAGACAATAATCTTCATAAGGTCCCCCTTTACTAACAGCTAATAGCCCACGCTTCTCTGACCAATGTGAGTGCTGTGCAGTCTCAGAACAAGCTCTTTTCTCACCTGCCGAGTTCATTTGGTTTTGCTCTCATATTACATTCACACTTAATCTGGATTTCTTAATCTAGATTTCGCGATCCTAGGTGTATATGACTTTCTTCAGCCATGAAGGTGAGTAAACTATAAAAGAATTTTCACTTTTGGATAAACTATTCCTCTAATAAAAAATTTATTCGTTTAATATATAAAATTTATTTAATTCAACCCAAACACCACCTCACCTCAGCAGGAGTACCAGAACCTGTGGACGTTAATCTGCGCTCAGTCTTTGAAATGTGCGGCGCGTCCTCTGGGCTGGTCGGTCGCTGTGTCTTCGACACTCGTGAAGGCCCTTGTGTTTCTTCAATATCCTCTTCATCATGGAAAAGTTCACTCAGCTTCGTCTTCCCCGAACTTGCGTCTAACAGAATGGAATTACGTAGAACTTGGTTAAAAAAACAGAAACGTATGACTTTTACAAGCGGCACATAACCTTCTATCAACTGTTTTTTCCCTTTAGGCAGTCTCCAGTAAATATAAAATAGCCTTACTGACTGAATATTATTTCTCCACCTTGATGTAGGTCACATTAGCCATGAAATGGGGTCAATAGTTTTAATCCCTGGAGATACAGAAGCTGACACAGTGCAAAAGATAAGAAGCCAGAGAGAGTTTTCGAGAAAAGGAGCAGCAGAGGGCTATTTTAACAGATCCATAAAGTTAAGCATTTGTTTATTTATCAGCGGGCCCAAGCCAGGAAAACTCTGGCGCCATCCAATATTATGTAGAGCGGAGAGTGAAGGAGGGTCACAGGAGACAGCTGCGAGATGTTTAAACATATTGTCTAAGGCCTTATTGAGAGAAAGACAAAAGGGACAGACACAGAAAGAATGTCCCTGATTATTAAGGTACTTTGTTAGAGATAGTATGGTCTAAAAACGAGACATTTTCCCTCATTAGCTTCTTGATAATCTGCGTAAGTTATCCCAGCCAAAGTTTACAGTTTACTTTAACTGCTTATTTGGTTTAACACTCCAACTTATTAGGGAGAAACCCAAGACGCTTTCTTGATTATGCAGGAATATTTGTGCCATACTGTGCTTCTGTTTTTTGCCAAAACAAGATTTTTAAATCTAGAACCGTCTCTAACCTTGGATCGTTGCTATGTGGTTGCTAGGGTGTTTTCGGGGCTTGTTAGCATGTTGCCAAGTCATTGCTAAGGTGTTCTGAGTGGTCCCTGAGCAATTGCAATGCGGTTGCTAAGGTGTTATGAGGGCCTGTTAGCATGTTGCTATGTGGTTTCTTGGGTGTTCTGGTCGGTTAGGTCATTGCTATGCTGTTGTTAAGGTGTACTAAGGGTTTATAAGCATTTTGCTATGTGTTTGCTAGGGTATTCTGGATGCAACTTGCTGTGCAGTTGCTTATACAAGTGCTACACTTACGGCGCAAGAAACCAAAATTCACATAAATGAACCGCAACAATCAAACACATCCCTCTGGTGTCCTTCAAAGGACTGCTGGTAATTAAACCAAGTTTGCGTTGCTATATCTGGAGTGACATACCCCTACGAATCTTGAACGAGGGGCTTTCACAGGCACCCATATGGTTCTCATCACGGCACAGAGTATCTGACGCTCTCTTGGGTCTCCATCTGAAACACATACACAAACAGTACGTTATAAAACCTGCTAGACGCCCAAACATAACTGAGACCAAACTCATGTAATTCCACATCTGTATGACTAGAAAGTTTGAAAAATGTTGTTGCTGCTTTTTTCCATTCAACGAAAGTGAAATGTCTTGAAACATTTGTCAGTCAACTGTCACTCAACATCTTCTTTTGTGTTTCACACAAGTAAGTCAAACTGATTTTTCATTGTCATTTATTGTATACACTCAATGTAAACATTCAGATTTCCTTGCTTCCACTGAAACACACTCATATATAGACAGATCTCCAGCTTATCATGTGCATTACGGCTGTGCCACTTCTCTCTCACCTGGTATTTCCTGTGGTGGGGGTCTGGCAGTTGGCCCTTGAGCTGCCCGTTTCGGGCCCTTTGTGTACCGTCCCATTCACTCTAGCCGGGCTGATTTTTATTGGCTGTTTGTTCAGTGTAAAACTGATTTTTCCACGCACAGTTCCTCCGAGAATGTTATTCGTGGAGGTGCGTGCATCCGGGGATCTGCAATGGAAAAATGACAGATTCCCGTTAAATCCGTAATGTTACTAGTCATTATCGATTCTGTGGCCTTAAATATAAAATGTAAAAGGTCAATGACCCCAGACAAGCCCAAATTCACTGTATATTCGTGTATATGATTTGACACCATGCCAGCATGTTAGTTTTGTGGCCTACGTGAGGTTGTTTTTTAATCCATCTGATAAAAACTCTAAATCTGAATCTCAACTGTCTTTTTTTAAATTTATTTCCAAAGTATCTGCCGAATACAATAAGTCTGATTTTCCCAAAACATTAAAACCACCACAGTCCAATAAAATATGATTCAGAGACAGTGGGCTCTGGCATGAGTCACACAATGGGGGGTTTTCAACTGATTACGTAAGCACTATTGAAAACACATTGTATGTACAATACAAAGTCATGTCAAATACAGACATGAAAAACCACAACAACTGACAGTTTGCATTTTATAAACAAGAATCGTTTCCATGTTTGCAATAAAATGTCACACCGTTGCTATTCAGTTGGTAGAGCATTTTACCATTTTTACCCATTTTATTATTAACTCGGGGTAAATTGTGTGGGGTCTGGAGACCCACAAGGGGTTTAAATCCACAAGGCAATGAAAGAGCAATTGCAACTGTAATGCTTGACTTAGCAAATCTCCGTAAATACAAATTGAGTAAACAGCGCCATCTAGTGGCAATTTAATTACCAGCATGTTACCAATATCACCACTTATCGTTAAACCAAACTATCAATTAAAGAATCCACAAAGGCGTCTTACCTCACAGTGTCACTCGTCTGGCTGTGTTTTGAGATCGTATTTCCATTGTTAAAACTGGATTTATGACTCGTTTTTCCGTTGTGAGTAACAGAACCCCACTGCGTCTGTATAAAGAGACGTGTTAAGAAAAGTTGGAGAAATTAACTAAAAGTTTCTACAACAAAACAGAATGACTTGCATAACATTAGATTGCATCACATTTAAAAGCTATTCCACTCCTTCAGGCATGAGTTCATTAACATATGAGTCTTGATAAGTGTGTGAGTGCACGATGACATCAGCAAAACACAGTGCTGCATTTTACCCTGGGTGAGCTGCAGTCCTGCAGACGCGACAGCGGCGACTGCATGTCAAGACCGGATACATCTGACGGCTGCTTCTTCTTAGGGATTCTGAATGGAACTGCCATCTGATAGAAATACAAGAACATTTATTGGCACCATTAAGAACAATGACATCACCATACAGTCATGCGTAGCCAGGAAAACAAAATTATAAGGCATTGCATGTTTTATAATGGAGGACAAAACATCCCAGTTTCTTTGCTAGCTGTGTGTCCAATCATACTCTACGGTATTTTGATATATATTTATCCATCACTTGATTAACATGGCTAATACAAACAATCTATTTGGGCCAAACGTTGTTCAATGTGTTGAGTTGTTAAAAATCCTTTTGTTATTTATGCAGCAAAACAGCTGTGAGCCACTGTACTATAGCATGCAAAGTGATCCAGGTACATAATCCATTATCCACATGTCTATGTAGTAGTATATACACGTTCTCAAGGCTGTGGATTGTGAAGGTATACACAAAACGTAGAATAGACAAGCGTTTCAGTTAGACATTCTCAGCCAGGTAAATTCACATCTCAACACAGACTGGCAACATATGTTTGCTTTAAAATTTCCATTGCTTGTATGTCTAACCCGCTAGTTTAAATCAAATTAGCAAGAACATGCGCAAACACAGTTGCGCATTTTCTTTATGAAATACTTTAGCCATATTGTGGTGTTCATGCGGTTTACATTTTCATATATATTTTTATATTCGGACTATCATTATTGCTATCTATCTATCTATCTTAATATCAATACTACTAATATCCAGATTTACATGCATTAAAGCTAGAATCATATATAATCACAATAATTATTGCAATTAAATGCCTTGATCCTGCAGAGATTAGCTCAGAATATGTTTTAAAAAGCTATCATACACATCTTTCCATGTCAGTATGTTTCTATCATTGGGTGTTGCGCTTCTGAGACAATAATATTAACTAACCTACAACCTATTTGTCTAACAAGCTTCACAAATAATATACTTACAGCACACGCCTGTCTGGGACTCGCTTTATAAAGACCAGGCATGGGTTTTGAACTGGCAATTTCAGCTGATTCTGTTCAGCAAACTGTGCAATTAAAAACGAAACATTTCTGTTTATGTTTCGGTGGTCTTCCGTCTTGTACTACTTCTGCTGCTGATGTTGTGACGTGTAATAATCAGATTTTCTATAGCGCCTTCTAGCGTACTGGCGGCTTAAATTTGCTTTTATAAAAAAAATGCTATTATTGTTATTTTAACGTCGAATTATTAAATTTAACTATGCTGTTTTGAACATTTATATATAGTTATTTTTGTGTTACCATTATCCCACATCCAGACTTGTCATCCTAAAATTTAAGACATTTAAAAGACATATTTAAAAATCTAAACAAAGATGGAAATAATCACGAGCCATTTTACCATTTACTTTCTTAAATATATTATTTCAGTGAATAAAATGAACAATTTTTACTTTGTGGCTGTCGCTTACAATTGTAGTGTCATCCCCAATCAGAGATAACAGAAAACCGCTTAGCGGCACAGATGATTTTTTTTATCCTTGCTATTCCTGAGTAAATTCAATACCAGCTTGCAATCTTTACAAATCTCCTATATTAAATGTATAATAATGCCGATATTACTGTATTATAATTCAAAACTGTGACGGGGTGTGACGTTGCCTCCCCGCTCGTGATTGGTGTTTACACTGGGGATGGCTGATCAGTCTTTCTCTGTAAATCCCACCAATGCGTCTAATCCTGAGAGAGAAACTGCAGGGAGAAACATATGGATCGTAAATTGACGTAATTTCATCGTAGTCGTGCAACACATTCAACCGTTTATACGAATATAAATATGTCCATCACCATGAGGAGGTACGTTGCGCTGCCATGTTCGTCATATAACAATAGACATCTTTATTCTCGTGGCCTGCTGTGTGGATTTACGCAAAATGGTTGCTAATCTAGCTACAGTGTGTTTGCCAGCTGGCCTTTGTTTACCATTCATCATTTTACTGTGATAAAATATCCCGAATATACATGGTAACAGCTAAATATAATTTCTAATAGGTTATTTGTAAATGCAGTCACTAGGTTGTTAATTTCTTCGTTTGCTTTTGTTTGTATTTAGGCTTACGAATGTTTAAGAATATACGTTGCTTTGCTAAATAATACATTAAACTAATGTATCTTGCTGTTGTATAGGGTACTTTATTGTGCACGCGCGCGCGCGCGCGTGTGTGTATGTACACACGAGTATTATTTTATAAACGATCATCTGTATTATTAGCCTAAACTCAAACACCAGTAGTCGCATTATTAATTTGATATTTATTTGTTGTTTTGTGAATGTAATCAATGGTTTAAAAGCTACAAAGCTTGTTTAATGAAAGAAGTGCGTCATGTCCAGTAATAGTGGATAACTGGGGAGCGGATAAACGATATGCGTTTAATTCTTAATCTGCCTTGTGCTGTTGT